>VKON01003599.1:11113-30479 GCA_009741485.1 Malurus cyaneus samueli | reverse complement strand
CTCTATCTTACAGTTTTATGCAACCAAAATGGACAATTTGGAAAAGGACATCTAAAACAACAGAAACTGTTTTGGGCTGTGCTGCTCTACATGATGAAAAGCCTGGATACTGTAAGAAAGAATACATCCTCAAACAAACATCTGTCTTCAAAACTAGAATAATGCGGCTTGTTAAACTTCTAGATCCTTATACAGGTCTTCCATGTAAAAACAAAGAAGCTATGAGAGTCTCTGTCTTGAGTTGGACAATTGTTCTAAAGGACAAAAATGGAAATGAACATATAATTGAGAAGCCAAACCTATCATTTAAAGACACATCTGTTACCATGCTTTGGCATGGTGCAGTCTGGCCATGCTTAGACATCCTGTCAACCCTAAAACTATTTGGAGTTACACCATTGCTTTTTGACCAAAGAAGACCTCTGAGCAAGAACAGACCTTGTCGATTTTCCTTGATTGCTGAATACTGTCTTGCTAACCTGGCTGAAAGTAGTGTAACAATCGGTGCTGATGAGCTTGTCCAGCTCTTCAGTCTGGATCCAGGACTCTTATTAGGGATTTGGAAGGAGAAAAATGAAATTGCTTATGTTATGGGAGTCTTCATTATAATCAACACCTTGAGAGAAGCATTTTGGGTTTTGCCACTATTCAATATGTCCCTCCAGCTAATAAACCTTTACTGGATGATATTGTCCTGGAATATGGACTGCATGGTTAGAGTTTGCATCTGGATCTGCATGGCAGAAGCTGCAGATACCTGTGTGGAACTTTCAAGGGCCTCTTCTGCAGGAGAGTTGACTTTGAAAATGGGTACCTGAGGCTCACAGTTGTAGGCTTAAAGGATATTAGGAAGCGCTTGCCTATTGTTGGGACACTTGGCATATGCTGGGAAACAGATGTGTTTAAAGGCAGTGTGAAGGACTGGTTCATGATGGATTTGACTCTGTTGGATGAAAGTGGAAAGCCCTCCTGGTGTTTTAGTACTACAGTCCACATGAAACTTCTTCCAAGGCATCTGGCCTTTTTGACTACATGGGTCATATCTATACTGCAGACTATGCAGATTCAGAGGGCAAAGTCTGTGTTGAGTTTGTAAGGTTGGAAGAAACCAGGGAATATGTCATAGTCAGATTGGTGCTTTATGTGAGTACCATAAAGGTAAATAGCTGGTATGGAACAAATTACTGATTTCATTAGTCGCCAAACTCCATTTATATTAAGCTTTGTTGAGGTCAAGCTCTTTTAAATACCTTAAGTTCTATTGGGTGTAGTTGTTGAGTTTTGGTGAAGTTAAATTTGTGTTCTAATTGGTTTAAGCTCTGTCAGACAGTTTCTGTTGGGTGTTGTCAGGTTTGGATTATGTTGCTTTTGAATGACATTAGGTTTAAATGAAATCAAGTTTAAATTTTGTTCTAATGTACTCATTTAAAATGAAATATTAAGTTCTTTTGTTATAGAGACAAGATGAAGCCTACTGAAACGATTGTGATGGAAATTGGTAAGCAATGGTTTAAGAATATGAGCTGATAATTTGTGTAGAAATATGTGAAAAAGCAGTTTTGATAAAAGCCTGGTTGTAGGATATTTTAGGGAATCCTTCCAGCTGAGGCCTAGGCTCTGGCCAAGCCCTGGCCCTGCGGTTGGGATAGTGCTGACAGACCCAGGTGTTTCTGCACTAAAAATGTAATCAGTCACCTGACTTGCCAATTGGGTTTATCAAAAGCTGAACCCTTCAGGGTAAACTTGGAAGCCTTGCCAGGAAAGGCTCTCCAGACCTTGAATCAGGTTAGCCAGCTGTTGCAGACCCTGGGTAATGGGGAAGTGTTTAGGTAGTTGATAAATATATCTTTCTAAATCAACAGTTCCTTTTCACTGGTGTTCTCTGATCACATGTATTACCTTTATTTGTTTTGCCTGGTGCTGACACTGAGCACGTGGTGGGCTTGTTGCTTTGTTACCTGTATTGTTTTGATTTGTGTTGATGTTCATACTAAGAGAAAATGCACATTACTAAAAACAAAAGGGAGTATGGCCCTCAAGAAAATAAGATAATGAGTATTTACACTACATTTTCAAAAGTACAGTAATTGGGATAGAAAGCACCAGCTATTACCACCTGCAAAATGATATGCATTTTTTCTCCTCTGTTGTTGGTTCCCTCATGCTTGGAGGGCGAGGCTTGGGGTCGGGCATGTCCTTCGTATCATCGGGGTAGTATTCGTCGGTTGCAGGGGGTCTGCCTTCCATGTTGGGTGCGCAGACTGGATTTGGACCATTGTGAGCTGGAGGTGCAAAGTAATCAGCTGGTTCTTTGGAGTTGATGGAGGTAGACATCGGCGTTGTCTTTGCAGACTGTGAATGTGTACGCGACGGTTTGCGGGTCAGCAAGAACAGGAGGATAGTCCTTACAGGGTGAGGGGATGCCACAGTAAAGAAAGATGGCAAAGTTAAGTGGTGTCCACTTAAGTCCGTGAAGCCGGATCTCCAGAATAAAACTAACGAAAACTGTGAGTTTCTGTTCACGAGACCACTTCATCGGACACCCTCGTAACCCGTACACCCCGGTGGCAGAAGAGAACAACAAGCCGGCGAGCCTCCAGTCAGCACCCAAAGGCCCTGCACAGGCGAGACCCAATCAACAGCAAGACAGCCCCCGTGGGGGAGGGCTGCAATGTTTTTGTGTAATTTTACTTTTGGGGTTGGTAGAGCACCAACAGCTGCTTTAAAAATGTTCTTACTCAGGGTTATCCCCAGTTATCCCAAGTTATCCCTAATTATCCCAAGTCACACCCCAATTACCCCCCAGTTACCACATGTTCACTGTGCCTTATGCTTGTTGTTGCGAAGTTATAATATGTTCTTAATTGGTTTTACAGAATTTATCAAGTTTATAGAGTTTTATACATGTTATAAGTTTTATATATTCTAGCTTATTTAATTAGGCATAGGCAGGGGGGAGATGTGACAGTCAGGGCTTATCATGCGGAAGATCACGTGATATACTTGCAGATAGGACCCCTCTCCCTATAGCCAATTATGTTTAATATACTGTTACTAGGCGGAAGTGACGCCACAAATCTCACACTATATAAGAGCATGTCATGTTCCAATAAACGCCATTTGACCTCCATCATGTTGATGCAAGTATTCAATGGTCCGAGTGGTCAAAGGGTGACCGCCGCGCCACGAACCCGGTTGTCACACCGTTAGAAGCCCAACTAACGGCAACAGGGAAGCTGTGCCCCAAAATTTCTGTGTGGTTGTGAAGTGCCAAATTATTGCTGCTGCACAGAAACCGATGCTGGACAGCTGGCTTGGCATTTAGTTCTGATGTCTGACAGCGCAGATGCCTGATATGTATTCCAGCCAGCACCCCTTTTACCTTCACCACAGCCCTTTACCATGGGCTGTCCTGCCACCTACCCCCCTGCTGGGGTGAGTGGAAAATGAATGATTGAAGGTCATGAGAACAAGGCAAAGCCAAGCTTGTCTCAACTTCTTTCCCCAGCATCTCCAGCCCCACCAAACGGAACACTTGGATATACTGATGATATCCTGTTGATTCAAGGGACAGCCACTAGCTCTTGATATCTGGACCTATGAGACCATCTGCTGCCAGCCATGGGTCCTGCCCTGAGCAGGGCTCTTCCCAAGGCTTGTGGGACACGATGGCCTGGGATGTTCTCGTCCTTTACCTCGTATCACATGTTGCACTTTATCCCCAGCTATTTCTTCAGACAATATGCACCAGTCGTTCTTCATGTCCGCCCTGTCCGCCCACCCCGACCGCTCCCTGTCCCTGTGCTGGGAGCAGCACTGCAAGCTGCTGCCGGGGGTGGCTGGCATCACAGCAGCCATGGTGGCCAAGTGGACCATTGATGAGGTGAGGTGTTTTGGATGGCTCCGTGCTGGCCCCTGACACACTGGTGTGGCTGGGAGCACTCTGCATGGCCATGGAGCACCATGGGACATGCACCAGGCACTTTGGTGGCTACTTCCCTGGGCTAGTGATGAGGGGTCTGCTGGACATGTTGTCACCTTTGTTCACTTTCTTGGGCACCTGTGGTGACCCCTCTTAAGGCCGGAGTAGGTGGAGGAGCTCTGGCACCAGCCCCAGCAGCCGCTTCCTGACCTCAGGCACTGGCACAGGCTGCCCAGGGCAGTGGTGGAGTCACCATCGCTGGAAGTGTTCAAAAGGTGCATGTGGCACCTGGGGACATGGCTTAGTGGGGGCCTTGGCAGTGCTGGTCAGTGCTTGGTCTTGATGATCTCAGAAGGCTCTGCCAACCTTAACCCTGATTTCCTCATTCCCCCCCTGCCTGACCCTCTCCTGCCCCAGCCCTTGGTGGGATCCTCTCACTGTGCTCGAGACATTTGTTGGAGATAGAGCTGCTGAAGCCTTTGCTGGGGGAGGCAGTGCCTGTGCCCGGGGTAAGGGGTGGACTCTGTCATGGGAGGGCAAAGCAACTGGAGCCTCTGCCTCAACAGCCCCCCGGCACCTTGCAGAGCTCAAAATGTGAGGATGTGGGCTCAGGGGGATCTCCAGCCAGAAACATTGCTTTCTCTTGACATTCCTCTCCATTTATTCCAAGGTGTTTAGCTTTGTTCAGACTCTGACGGGTTGCGAGGACCAAGCCAAGCTCTTCAAGGATGAGGTGAGAAGGGCTGGCGGATGAGAGCAGGTGGCCAAGGACAGCTGTTTACCACCAGGGCCAGGAGAAATTGGCCAGTGGCCTTCCTGCAGTGGCTTGCTGCTGGATGCTGGGGGCACATCCAGCACCTGGCAGTGGCCCTGCCCTGCAGCCCCATTGCGTGGGAGTGTGCAGCCATCTGGCTGTGCCCATACGGGGCAGGGGGGGAGCGGCTGACCCCAGGGAGCTGTGCTGCCGTGTTCTCCCGTGAGGGACAGAGGGCCCTTCTGAGGGGATGCATATCGGGGGCAGGAGGAGGGTGGTACTGCAGCCTAAAGAGCACCATTGCCTCCTGAGGGATGCTGCTTCCTCCTTCCCTTCCATCCTTCCTTCCATCCTTCACTTCCATCCTTCCTTTCTATCGTTCCCTCCCGCCCCTCTCACCAGCACAGCAGTTGACAGGGTGGCACTGCTGCCTGTCAGGGCCGGCGGTTTGGACCCTCTGTTGGGCAGATGTGGGGGGTGTCCCTGACACCTGGGGCTGAACCTGGGCACACTGGGTACAGCCACTGTCACAGCCTGTCTGTGAATGGCCCCTGTGCTTTAAGGGTGCTCAGGAAGGCAGAGGTGAACTGTGGCAGCGCCCACAGGTGTTGGTCCCTGGAGCAGGGAATGGACAGCTGCCTGCCCAGAGCTGGTTGTGCTGGCTCTGTGCTGTGCCTGGGGGGATCCAGCACAGATCCCAACCCGGCTGCAGTGTGAGCTCGTGGGATGACCCCTGGAAGGGCCTTTCCCCTTCTGCCCTGTTCTGGGCACTCGAGCCAATCCATTGTGGCTCTAGGTGATGACAGGCTGCTGTCAGGCCTGGGCCAATTGCAATGTATACCTCTGTGATGATTATGGTCTTGTACTTAGAGAATTCAAAACAAGATAGGGTGCAGCCACCATGTAGTTTTTTTAGGTTGTTAGTATTTACTTGTTAGTATCATGCACTGGGGAAAAACAGAGCAGGGGGGTGAGGGGATGCAAGAAAAAAAATGGAGACCCAAGATTACAGTAAGGAGAAGACAGGTACTGTTGTGCTGTGCTGTGGTGCTTGAACATGGAGAAAACAAGCTGCTCTCGACAGGACTATTTCTTCTATGAGAGACCTGTATAGGAAAAAGAGCCATCTTGCTCTGAGGAAAAAAACCTAGCCTTGGAGGACTGGACTGAACTGATTAGAAGCCAAAAAAGGGGGAAGAGGCCTGGCTCCCCCTCAGGTCTGAAGTGACTTGATGCTAAGAAGAAATTGTGTTCTGCAGAGAGGGAAGGGGTGCCCCCGCCTCACGTCTGAAGCAAGTGGATGTTTAGAAGAAGCTGTGTTCTGCCAGGAGATTTGTGATAGTGGCCTTTCGCCCCCAAAATACCACAGTTTGGCCTTGGAGAACATTCTTTCCACCATGAGGTAAAGAAAGGAATCCCTTTCCATCAGCAGTTATATACTGACTGTTTCTTGGGAAAAGACCTTCCACAGCTTAGAGCTGTAAGAACGCTTCTCCTATGATGCTGGACGACAACTGTAATGAGTAGTTTGATCTATGTTAGACTTTCATCCCAGCCCCCTTTGTATGTGGGATACATACCCCCTTTTAGTATGGGGGGTGGTGAGAGACGACCTGAGAAAGAGACGGGTTCTCAGAAAGAATAACAGGTGTCTTAAAATGTCTGGTTTTATTTTCCTTTCCTTGTAAATTTTTCCCTATCTTTGTTCCCCTCCCCAATGCCGTAGTATTCTTAGTAGTTTTTAGTAATAAATCTATTTTGCAATTCAAGTTATTCAGCCTGTCTGACCATTTTCTGGAGCATATATATATACCTTTCTCTCAATTACGTTATGTTATCTAAAAGCCATAAATTTTAGTGTTAATTGGGCTTTTGCTCTCCCTTCTGCCTCTCTGGTGGGGGGGAAGGGAGGGAACGTCATTGGGTGCTTTTGGCTTTTGGCTTTCGGTCAAGTTCAATCCACGACATTTTTGGTGCCATGACTCGGATAAGGAAAAAAATGTGTTTAAACCCAGGACACTGGGGTTTCCCCAGGGCAGTGTGGGAGTGCTGTGAGTGGCCCCTGCCCAGCTTTCCACAATCCATCACCCTGGCACACCTGCTCTGGGAGCTGTTGGAGCAGGGGGTGGCGATTGTGGCAGGACATCACCCCTTGCCACAGAGAATTTATCTGCTCTGCCCATCAGCTGGTGCATAGCTCTGGACGTTCCTCCCTGCCATGAAGTAATGAGATAACCCAGTCCAGACAAAGATCAAGCTGCGAGTCATCTCTGGCACCAGCAGAGATCAAGTGATAAAATAAACAACTGAGTGTTAAACCAGATGTGGGAAAATAGGTTAGAAATTCCTGACTGAGAGACACCGTTTTACAAACTATAAAAGCTACACAAATTTCTAAAAGAGACAGAAATCTCCGACACACTCCCTGAAAATGGATAGAGGATCTTCTCCTGTGAAGTCAGACATAGTTTCGCAGATACTTTCCCTGGGAATTGAGTGAAAGAAACCTGTGTGTATTCCATCACCAATTCGGTGGTAAGTTACATTGAATCCTAACCTATACTATTTCTTCGCTAGCTGTAATATAGGTACCTTTATCGTGCACTGTATGTTATCTATTAGTTTTTTGTTTTCTTCCTGTGTAGTAAATAATCTGTTCAAAGTCTTATGTCTGACAATTTTTGTGTCTATTAAATAAATATTTTTTTTAATAGACATAGTCAGCCATTATTAAAGCACTTGCAAACAAGAGACCTTTGTGGTGCTGATGGCCTTAACAGAGCTACAGAACAGCTTAACAGAACACAACTACTGCCAGAAGTCTGACTCAAAGGCAGGATTTACCTAGTCTCTCCCATCTCATTCATAACAGACATGCAATGCTGGAGGCCAGCCACCTGCCCAGGGGCTCTCTGTAGGCTGCAGCAATGTGATCCCAGTTTCATGTCCACTTCCTTTCCTGTTCCCAACAATGATATACCAGTAACAAAACAATTCCCCTCCTTTGCCAGTGCCCAAAGACAGGGAGCAAGTGCACCAGAAATGTGTCCCGGAGCAGCACTGCCTTGGGAGCCGCTGTCACATCTGGGTCAACCTGTTTGAGGCTTCCTATGGAAATTGAACATTTTGACCCTTTGTTATTGAATATTTGGGGTCACATTTGACCTGCTCTTAAAATATCTGTGTTTGAGAAGAGAACAAAAAGGAACTACACACAATTCAATATTAATCAAGCATTAACTGATTTATGCAGTTTCTTACACCTTTTTATAACCAAAACTTTTTCTGTACACACAACGACATATATCATGATTGCTTACATGCACTGTTCATGCAGCGTTCATGCGACAAAACTACTGTTGTTGGCTAGCATTATTTATGTCAAGTTGGCAACAATTAGTTAAACAAAAAGCTTCTCGAGGCCCTTATTGCTCGAATTTCTTCCTCCCCATCTCATTATAAAATTCTTTCTTCCTTTGCTCATCCTCATTAACCTGGCCTATGTGTCAGCAGGCCTCTCTCGTGGCTGGTGCAGAATGTGTCCGTTTTCTTGTAAGAATCTGTCCTCCACACATCTGCTGCTTGCTCTTTACGCAGGACTTGCAACTTGTCCATATTTTTGTTTTGTCAATGCTTGGGTTTGATTTAGGCAGCTCTCCCTCTCCTTTCCTTATTTATGTCCTTGAATAAAGGACATTTTTATATCTTCACATAAAATAATTTGCTCTCAGGTGCATTTTATCAAACCCGTCCTGGTCTATGCGTTCCTGTGAGAATGTTCATCCTCCCTGGCTCTGGGCTTAGGTTATCATTCCGTTGTGGTTGGTAACACTGGGCTGTGCTGCGAGAGAGCGACTGGAGCGGAATCAAACCTGCTGGCTGTGCTCAGCATTACATCCCCGCTGGACTTCGGGAGCCATCCAGTGGGAGCTGTCAATAATTACACCTTTAGGCTTTTCTCCTGAGAGAGCCAAGCCGTGAGAGAAATCTTCCAGTGCAGCCTTGCCTTTTGCCTTGCCTCCCTTTCCCAACACTCTGCACCTACATAAACCCCCAGAACAAGTCCAAGAGGGCACGCAGACACAGGGGTCTGATAAAACTGGGGGTTTAACTTGTAACCTTTCCTTTTCTGCCTGCCTGCCTATCCCTGCCCCAGTGTGTAGGAACAAGTAGGAGCTTCAGACAAGCCCTGCCTTAGGCTCAGATTTTTAGCAGCAGCTTGAAATTAGGTGGCCCCCACCTAAATCACTTCAGCCCACAAGTCCTCAAGAATGGCCGATTAGGTTTGTTATAAAATGAATTATTTATTAAATAGGCAAGAGGTAACAGACAAAAGACCTTCAACAAAGTTACTAGCTACACAGGTTAAAAAAAAAAGAAATACTATTAGATTACATAAAACAGTGCAAGACTTCAAAATGCCTAGATTAAATATAGCAAAGAAATCATAAATTAGGAGTTAATATAACTTACCACTGAATTGATGGGGTACAGAGTCCTTTCACTCAAGCCTAGAAGAAATAACTGCAAAGCAGCATCCTGACTCTGGGTAGAGACCCCCACACATTTCCAGGCAACGTGCAGAAGACTTCTGCTTTGTGAAAGTTTGATTTAACTTTCATAGTTTGTAAGATGGAGTCTCTGTCAGTCAAAAATTCCAGCTTGTCTTCCCATATCTTCCTTCCACAGCAAGATGTTTACTGTCAGCTAGAAGTGTCACTTCATGGCACCCGAAGACACAAGTGGTCTTCACAAAAGCAAGAACAAATAACAGATAAGCTCTTGAGGTCTCTTGGCAGGGAAGATGCCCTGCTATACCAGGGCACTCTGCTGTGCCTTGCCTCGTTTCTCAGAGTGTTGCCTTGAAAGGCCAGTTTTTAATAATGACACAGACACGGTTAAGGGGATAAAAAGGGTTTTACCTCGGTATTTGGGATCCCAGGTACACAACTTGATGGGCAGAATGCACCCCTTTGTACAGCATGGGTACAAGTTTTATAGGTTTCAGGAAATAGCATATCTATCTAGGATTCTCCAATAAGAAACTTAACAAATGCAGTAATGTCCCCCTATTCCAATGAATCTCCCACTAGATGAGGCCAGAGCCCAGTTTACACAAGATGTTCTGGACAGAGGGCTTCACCCAAGGCTGGAGCCTCGGGTTTAAGATAGCACAGGGTACACTGACTCCTTTCTCAGGATGTTTGGTCTCTCTGCCCAGCAGAACTCCTAAACTAAGCTGGAATATCAAACTTCAGGAATTACAAGCATATGGGCTAAGGGTGCAGGGAATGCATAGAGGGTACAGAAGCATAAAAGGAAACCAAAAATCATCAGGCATCAACAGGCAGAGCCCAGCAGGTGCATGGCCTGGGCTCTGCTCCAGCTCTCAGGCAGCCCTGTTGTCACAGAAACTTCCCTGTCTGAGCATCCCACAGGCAACTTGTAGCCACACTCCTCCATCAGACTGTTCCTGCTGGGAGATCCCCTTCCCAGTGGGCAGCTCAAGTGAGCTGAAGGGTGCCCCCTTGACTCCCTGTGCTCTCCCTCTCACAGTCAGACCAGTTTCCCAAGCGTCTCACCTTGTCTCATTCCACTAAACATTTTCACAGTGCTGGACACAGAAACAGCTCGAGCTGGTGCCTCTAGGGAGGGACCTTGAACCCCTGGGCTTTCACACCTTCACAGTCCAAGGCACACAGGAGCCTCAGCTCTTCTCCTGAGCCCTGGATTCCTGCCCTGTCTCTGGTGTCCCTGACTGGGCTGCCACAGGTCCCAGGTCCTTGTCCTGCCAAGGGTCAGCAGGAGGCTCTTGCCTCGGGCTCCTGCCAGCCAGAGCTCAGCCTGGCACTGGCACTGCAGCTGCACCCTGAGCTACCTGCACCAGGTGTATTCCTGAGCCCCTGTGCTTTGCAGCTGCCAAGGAACTGCACCAGGGCCTCCTACTCAGCCTCCCGGGAGGGAGCTGGAGCTGCCAGAGCTGCCTGAGCACTGCCCGAGGTGCGGACGTGTGTGAACACTCTGCAAGAGGGAAAAGCAGAGCCCAAACTGGGCATCTTTAGGATGCAAATCCTCCCATTCCTTCCTGCACTCATGGAACTTTCCCTCACAGAATGACAAGGGAGAGGGGAAGGAGCCTGTGGACAGGAGCCTCACAGCCGGGTCACCAGAGCAGGTGATCCACGACCTGTCCAAAGGGCTCAGGGGACCCCTTCCCCCCAGGTGTGGTGGGCAGTTTCTGTGTGATGCAACATCGGTGTGGTGATGTGACAATGCGGTGATGTGACATCATGATGATGTGACAATGCCCCATCACTGGGAGACCTCTGGAGCACAAGGAGTTGGCACAGGATCACAGCATCACACTCTTGGAAGGAGCTGTGGAGCTCCATCTCACTGGTGGTGTCCTGCCAAAAGGCAGAGGCACTGCTGAGTGCACTGGGAATTAGTGGGGACGGGAGGAGTGGGTTGATAGAGAGGGCTCAGCTGGGGAGCCAGAAGCTCAGGGGGCTGCTCTAGAGCCTCAGGGCCTGTGCTTCTTGCACCTGCCATGCAGGAGGCTTATTGAGCTACTGCCTGAGTGACTGTGTCTTCCCAGCTTAGCCCCAGAACACCATACCTGGCAGACTGAGCCATCGGGCTGATGGATTCTGACCTGCTGGACCTCCCACTTGGAGTCAAGATCCCTGTGAAGCACAAATCCAAACCTGTCTTCTGCACAGGAAAGGTTGGGGAAAAGGTAAAGGAAGTAAAAGTGGCTAAAAAAGTTCTCTTTCATGGGGTCCCTATCATGCACATAAGTTCTTGTGAACATGTCTACAGCAGAATGCAGCCCTAAATTGGAATGGGCTGGACAGCAGAGAGAGCTCCAAGCTCCCTGGAACACAGAGAAGAAACTCTTGTCAGTCTCCTCATGGTTTTCTGACACTGTGCACGTGTGGCCAGGCCCTGCCTGCAGCAGGTGGCTGTTTGTGTCTGGGTGCCAGGACAATGAGTCCCTCCAGCTCATCCCACAATGTCGAGTCAGGCTCTGTGAACCTTTGAGGGAGATTTCTCCCACTTGTTCTTTTGGCATTTTTGAAGAGCTTGGGTTTCCCTGGTTGGGGAATGCACCCGCTCTCCTCTCCTCCAGCTTGCACTGCGCCTTCCCAAGGCAGAGACTTGCCAGAGGCGAAGGCAGAGGCAGCTGACACAGCCCTTGGGCCTGCCTAACCCGAGGAGACTGGTTATTCTTTCTCTACTGGCTGATTTGAATCACCGGGCTTGACCTTTTGGTTGGAAGGTTCATTTGAGGATGGCTCTGCAGTTCTTCCTGGTGGCCTAACATGTCCATTTGCTGGTGGGTTGCTGCTGGGGTTTGTCTTCTCTCCTCAGCCCATCCCTCACAGCCCAGCCTGGCCCAGCATGGCTCCACAGTCTTTCTGTGAGGGCCTCTGGGCTTTCAGAAGGATGGAGAAGAGAGTTGGTCTTCAAAGTACCTTGCACTTTTCACAAGTACTGTGGGGCACCTCTTTGCTGCTTTCTCCTGCCTCCTCCATACTCCCAAACTTCTCCCTTACAGCTTTATGGGCCAGGTCCTTTCACCCTGGAAGATCCCTACTTGTACCAGTTCCGCTCATCATACAACTGCCTGCATGACCCCCACCTTCGGGACTTCCACTTGCGCAAGGATATCCAGCGCTCGCTGAAGAGACAGGCTTCATCACCAGTGACAACAAGGTCAGTTTGTGTTGGGCTGATCAAGCACAGCCCTCTGCAAGAGCAGCTCCCACAGCCCTTGCTGCAGCCAACTGCTGCTGTCACAGGGCAGGGCCGTGCGTGTGTGTCCCTGGGAGCAGAAGCAGCACCAACAGCCCCTGGCAAGTCCCAGTCCTGCCTTTCTCAGGCTGTGCTGTGTGCTGCTCAGCCCTGGCTGGGGTGCACCAGGGCCAGACACCAGGATAGGGGAAGGGCTGGGGGGCAGCTCCCATCCCATTGGGTCAGGCTGTTTCAGGAAGGCCTCTGCATGGCTTGACAGTGCTGGGGATTCTGCCCTCATCCCTCCATAGGTGATTTGCACTGTGAAGGAGTTCAATTGTTACAGGCAGTACCTGACCAGGGTCAAGCTGCGGTCAGAGAAGATCTTGGCAGCAAGAGGTAACAAAGTGGTGTGTTTCAGGGCACGGACAGCAGTGCCCAGAGCTGGGCTTTCCTTGTGGGGGACACGGTCAGTGCAGAGAGAGGGAGGCTGGGTGTGCTGGGCTGGGCTGGCTGGGCTGGGCTGGCTGGGTGGGCTGGGCTGTGCTGGCTGGGCGGCTGGGTTGTGCTGTGCCGGGCTGGGCTGAGCCAGGCTGGGCCAGGCACTGTTGCTGGGAAAGGACTCCGTGGCTGGGAGCTGAGCCAGCGCAGGACGCTGGGCTGGGCACGGGCAGCAGGGCCATGTGCAGGCACACGCAGTCCTGAGGGAAGCCCTTCTCTCCGGCCGTGGTCTGGCTGAAGCAGAGTGCTGGCCTGGGCCCACGGGAGCCTCAGCACACAGGGGCTGAGCACCTGTCCAGGCAACGTGAGCCACAACCTGGTATCACCTTTCAGGAAGGATTTCTGCCACTTCTGGATGAATTAAAGGATGGCCCCAAAGTGCCAGGAACCACTGACACTTCCTGCCGCGAAGAGCAGTGGCTACAGCCTCAGAAACCTTTTTGCCTACCTACACAGGGCAAAGAGATCCCCCTGAAATCGGGGAGATCCAGAAGAGTGAAAATGGTTTTCAACGAGGACCAAACCTGCTGCAGAGCTGAGCTGGGCACTGCTGCTGACATCCAGAGGAAGCTGGACAACACTGCTGATGACCCCTTCAAATCTGTGCAGCTTACTGAAGCAGAAACCCAGAAGCTCCAAGAGATGGTTGTGACCATTGTGCTCAAAGTCTTTGCGCAGCTGAAGGTTCCTCGGAATCAGCATGTGAACTTTTTAAGGAACGCTGCCCGGAAGATCAGAGGAATATCTTTTGGCAGCAGTGTGAGAGCAGAGCCTGCAGAGACACTTCTAGATCAGCATCAAAAAATGGAAATGATGGCCAAGGAGCTTCTAGCAACCGTGTTGGAGAGCTTCGGGGACCGTCTGGAGTCCAAAGCTTCTGAGCCAGGGAGGGCAGCCAGGAAGAAGGAGCAGCCTCTTCATAGGGGAGGCACCCGAGCAGAAAAATCCATGGAAGCTGAAATCGCCGCCTTACACACAGCACGTTTACATGCTTACCTTGACAATCTCACCAGACAAGTAGTTAAGAATGTTCGCTGCCTCTTGAAATCTATGGTAGCTTCTCAGTTTGGAGGAGACTCCAGGTATGAGTACACTGAGATTCTGGAGCTTCCCAAGGGTAAGGTCTCCAACAGACAGATTCTGCCAGGATTCCTTGGAGCGTCCAAACAGCAGAGACAGGAAGCATGTATGGGAGTAAAGTTGCCTGCTTTAAGACCACAGCTCCATGCAAAAGGGACTGCCTATGCCAAAAGCATGGAGCCTGAGGATCCTGCAACAATGAAGGAGAGTTTGGTGAGAGAATGGAATCTAGCAGCCTCATTCAACACTTTAGATAGAAGAACCATGGCAAATCGGATCGTTCAGTCTGTATTAGAGCGCGTTGGTCAGCATGGGCCTGTACCAATCCGCAAAGAGAATTTTCAATAAGCTGTCCCAAGCCCAGCCACATCCCAAGGCGGAGGAGAAGCTGTGCTGCTGAGGACACTCTCCCGTTGGAGCTCAGTTTTCCTGACGTCCTCTGGTGGGTCCAAAGCTCCCTGCCAGGCTGGATCACGGCACAGGTCAGTGTGCCCAAAGCTCGTCTGAGACGAGTGAGGCGTGTGGCAGGAGAGCTGAAGATCCCCCAGACGGCAAAGACAGACTTCATGCCCTTGTTCCATCAATAAAGGGTTTGCTCCTAAGGCCTTGCTTGTGCTTCCTCCAGGCCAGGCCAAACTGTGTCCGCATTTTTTCCCTGCTCCTCCAATCTCCCCCCATTCCTCCCCAACCTCCCAGAGCCTCCCAGGACCTACCCAGACTCTCTGTGCCTGTCAGTGGAGGGCTGATGCCCCACCCTGTGTCCCCCATGACACCACCAGGACCCTTTACCCTCCTATATTCTCCGCCCAGGCTTTGTACTGCCCATGTGCCTCCCATATGTCTCTCTCTGCCCCTCCAGGTCTCCCTAAGAATGCCCAAAGAGTCCTCAGCACCCTGTGCCCCCCATTTCCCCCCTGCATCTCCCCACCAGAACATTCCCAGGACTCTGTACCTCCCATATACCCCCACTTCTCCACCTATATGCCCCCTCATGACACCCCAGCATCCTGTACCTCCTCATATTCCTCCCATATCTCACCCTATATCCCCTACCGGATCCTCCAGGACCCTGTCAGTCCCCTCTGGATACTCCGACCCTCCTAGCACTGCCCAAACTCCTAGGACCACTTATACTGACAGTAGAGGGCCAGTGTTCTCCATATCTCCCTCCAGAGTCCCCTAGGGCGTGTACCCCAATACTCCTCCCAGGCCCCCAGTGACCCTCCAGATCTCCCCAGCCCCCTGCCACACTGGAGGGCAGTTCCCCATAGATGAGGATGGTATGGGAGAGGTTGGAAGACCATGGAGTAGCCCAGCGTGGGCAGGGGTGCCCCCCCCCCCCAACCCACCGCCAGGGCTACCCTCACGCAGGAACTGGAACAGTTTCAAGGAGAAACTTTTTTGATGTGAAGCCTGGGGAGGGGACCCCAAAATCAGGGGATCACCAAAATTAAGAAACACCCCCTGAACCAAAGAAGCTGGGACCCCTAAAGCCCCTACCTAGATAGCAGGAGAAAATAGCCTCATCCACTGGGAACCCCCAAAAATAAGGAGGGGCTCCAAAAGCAGCACCGCCAGCCTCCTCCACCTCCAAAGACACAAAGCAAGTCACCCACAGCCACCCAGCCAGCCCTCCCACACTCCCCTGTTCCAATTTTCTACAGCCCTCCCAGATCCCCTGAAGGTCTCCCAGCGTATATAGTACCCCAAAACCCCCAGACCTTCCACGGATCCCCTGAAACCCTCCTCATCTCCAACATGTGAAGTCAGTTGTCTCCCAGCCACAAAAACCCGCCCCCCTGCAAATTCTTCCCGCACCTCCAAACTCCCAGCCCCCTCGGTCCATTAGCCCCCCAACCTCCATAGAACCCTGCACAGAACTCCCCCGACCCTTCAATCAATAGGCATCCAACCCCAGACCCGACCCCACCGTATCCCCCCATTCCCAGTTTCCCCTGACCCAAACTCCTCAGGCCCCAGCCCTTTACCCCCCCAAATCTCTAGGACTCACACAAGACCCCGAGCCCCCTTCCTACCTCCAAACACATAGAGCCACTCATCCACCACACAGCAGGTTTTGGGGGGGGGGGGGGTCTCTGGGGATGTTCTGGAGGTCTGAGAGAGGTGCCACTGGAATTTGGGCGACTCAAATTAGCTTTATGTCTGCTCTGGGTGGGGAAGTTAATATTCATAACCCTATTAAGTCTTGGTTCCTCTTCCCCGAGAAGCAGTCCGTGTCAATTAGCAAAACTTTCAAAAATAAATTAATTGATTCAGCTAATTTTACTGATAATGGATTGTCCATTTACAGGGGACACATACTAATGGGGGATGGATAAGCTGATTGGGAAGCCTCAAGTACTTCCAGTACCTCAGCCAACAGGAGGAGGGGGGTGTGATGCGGCTGGCAGATGAAGAGAAAAGATGGCTACATCCTCCAACGAATTGAAAGAGACCCCATTGGACACACACCTGATGGACTCTCTCCTTTTTTTGGAATCAAGGGACTTGTACAGGACTTCTCTGTCTCCTTTGTGGACACGAACCTCTAGCGACGTGAATTTCACAGACGGGGGCTGAGGAGGGTGCGCAGGAGCTCCTCCACCTGGGGAGGGAGGAGGTATTAAGCAGTTATAAGCAGTATAGCAGATATAAGCAAGTATAAACAGTTATAAAGCGTCCAGGACTGGGCCAGCTGGGGACAATCAGGTTCACGACAATTCAGAGTCACAAGGAGCCACCGGCAGCGAGGCAGCGCAGGGCCCGCACTGATCGGCGAGCGGGCCGCGCCAGAAGCTCCCGCCTCAGCCGAACCCCCCTGCTTGATTGACAAGTGGGGGCGGCTCGCGCCCAAACCGCGGGCGGGGAAAAGTGCCCTCAGGGATTGGCTGCGCGGGACGGGGGGCGGGCGCGAGCTGATCCCGCCTCGGCCAAACTGCCCTCAGGGATTGGCTGGGCGGGAATATGTCCGTGCAGGACGGGACGAGATGGGGTGGGGTGACCCAAAAAAACTCAAAAAAGACTCAAAACCCCCTCAAAATTTCAATGAAATGAATGAAACTTGAATAAATTTGAATAAGTATGAAAAGAATTAAAGTAATATTTAAGTGATATTAAACAAATGGAGGGTTGAAAAGGCGGATTGTGCACTAAAACGTGTCAAACCCAACCTGAAAACCCCCAACCCCCTTTTAAAAATTCCCCGAAATTAAGTAAAATTGAGTAGAAGCATAATAAATAGGAATCAATATGAATAAGTTACAGCCATATTTAACATAGTAAATAATGGGGGGAAGGGGGTGGAGGGTGTGTGAAAGGGCACTTTCAGCACAAAAATGCCTCGAGAAAGCAAAAAAACCCAAGCAACAGTTCCCGTCAAGCTCCCACCCCAGAAATTTTTTAATCGCCTCAATTTGAATATCAGCAATCAAATGTTTAAAAATTTGAAGGTTAAAAAGTGATTTTGGCACTGAAATGCCTCAAAAAATACCCAAATTGCCAAAAAAAATGGTTGTTACATAAATTACTGCTAAGGCATTAACAAAAATTTAACCAATACAAGTGTACATGTGTTACAAACACATATTATAGCGTTGGCTTTCACACATATTAAGATAGATGTGATGTGTACAATGTTGCCTTTTTTCCATAAGTAGCTTAGTTATACAGACACAGTGGTGAAATAATCACTGGTGGGTTTTTCTTTTGTAACTCAGATATAGTTACAGAATACTTGTGGTTAAACTGAAGTGTTATGGCTTGTGACTTAAACATTTCCATAAAAGACATTTTTCATATTATAGCAAAACTATAGCAAAACAAAAGCTGCAAGGAGAGTCACAATAAAAAACCTGAATGAGGCCCTGGCAGCAGAGGTCCTTAAAGATAAGAAGCAGATGAGAGCTGGGGAAAAGGATGCATACATTCACAAAGAGATCACGACGCTTAACCCCTTCACCTTCGGGGTGGGGAGGCCATTGCCCCAGGACTATCAGCTGCCAGGCCAGCACAGACCCTGACAGTGAAAGGGTGGGGGTGGAAGGAACAGAGGCTTTGGGTTGTGTAGTGGAAAGTCTCTGATCAGAGAAGCCCTGGAGCGTCCATCCTTTGTTGCGCAAAGGAGCCTGGCTGGTGGGACCCCCAACCTTCGGATGGGCTTATGTGTATGGACAGCCCAGGGGCCCCTGCTATGGACACTTCCCTGTCAACAATTGTCATCTACTGAAACCATGGAACAGGGACTACACTGGAGGAGGTGCCATGCTAAACAGTTCCTGGAAAAGTTTGAATATGCATAAATGCCTATGAATAGGCATTAAGCTGATGCAACACGAAATGTATTTAAAGAGGTCTCTGTCAGTACCAGGTGTGCTTTTGGCAAATCGCCAAGCACCCGGTGCCCCCCTCATGGGGGCTTTTGCTTTCTGTCCCCTGTTGTCATTTATTAAACTTTAACATTTTCACAGGAGAGTGAACTTTGTTTTCCACACATGTTAATTGTTGAATAGGGTGAAATTTCATTAACTTAAAGTATTAAAAAGAGGCATTTGTCCACGAAGGGAGGCTCCTCATGGGGTGGTGGAGTCTGGGGTGTGATAAACACATATTATAGTGTTGACTTTCGCAGCGATTAAAAAAGGGATGCTATGTATGGTGCATCATAATATGATGTTGTCTTATTTGTAAAAGAAGTTTAGTTATGTGAACATGATTATGAAATAACTACTGTTCTTATTTTTTGTAATTTAGATGTAGTTACGAGACACTTTCCAAATATTGTAGAAACTTTTCCATGTAGGATTTTTCCTTTCACATTATAGCAAAACTATACAAAAAGTTGCAGGGAGATGAATGGTGCCCTGGCTGCAATTACACTGACCAAAAGATAAGACAAGAAGAAAGAAATGAATGAGAAAAAGACCACCACAGAACCCGACCTACCAGAGGAATGCCATGATAGTTGCTTTGGTATGCATATTAGAAAAAATATCTTGTCGGAGTAGCCTGTAAAACATCCATAGTTTGTGGCACAAGGAGTCTGGCTGGCGAGAACACCAACTTTCAGATGGACTTAGCTGCACGGAAAGGTCAGGCGTGTTGGGACCCCTATTATAAACACTTCTCTATCGACAAGGACCAACTGCTGAAGTTGTGAAATAGGGGTCACACAAACTTGACCCCAGGAGCATAAAACAACAAGAATGTTAAAAAGACGATCCATGACAGATTTAAATATGCATAAATGTCTATGAATAGGCATTAGTCTGATGTAACACGGAATGTATTTAAAGAGGTTTCTATCCATACCCAGTGTGCCTATGGCAAATAGCCAAGCACTCGGTGCCGTATGCTTTTGCTTTTATGTACCCTAT
>VKON01003596.1:0-35202 GCA_009741485.1 Malurus cyaneus samueli | reverse complement strand
CCAGGTCTCTGACAGGATCCCCAAACCTCGCTCCATCCCCGGGCAAGGAGAACCGGAGCTCCGCCCCCGCGGGCTCCACCGCCCCCAGGAGCAGACGGAGGAGCCTCGGGAAGCTCCAGGAGGAGCCCACGGAGCTCCACGGACGGACCAGAGGCACCCAAACCCCTGGCAAGAGGCCGAAACTCCGCGGCAGAGACGGAAGGAGCTCTCAGCCCTCTCCCATCTCCTGAAGATTTTCCAAGAGCTTTTTGTTCCTTCTCAAATCCCATCTGAGTTTTCTTCTCTTTCCCATTTTTATTTCCTCATTTCTCATTTTCTGCTGAATTTACAACTCTTTTTTTTTTCTTGAAGATCTGAACTGAGCTCAACATTCCTGTGGCACATTTAGGGCACACAAAGAAGGAAAAAAAAATTTTTTCTCCCTCGATAAACTTGGAATTATCTTCAGTGATTAAACCCAAACGCATCCTCTCAGCCACGATTTCTTGACGGGTTTGTTTCCCGTGTCTTTGATCATTTTCCTGTTCAAATCTGCAGGAATTTTCTTCCGAATTTTCTTCTAAAATTTATTTTTTCTTTCTGCAAAAATCCGCAAAAAAACCCTTTGAGATGTCTGCAAATAAAAAAGAAATCGCTTCTTTTTAGGGGAACTGTGGACCGTGTTCCCATCTTGTGAAAAAAACTGAAAAAGCAGAAATTTGAAGCTCCTAAATTGAGATTTTTATATGAATTCATGAATTATTCTCTGCTGTAAATAGCTCTCATTAAAACAAACAAAAAAGGTTTTAAATCTTCATTTCATATGAAATTTGTCTGAAAAATGAAATTTTCTGAGAGGAGAGAAACTCTCCTCACCAGGAAAGATCTTCGTTCCCAACCCCAAATCTGTGAGGGGTAAAAAAGGAATTCTGCAGATTCTTTGGGGGGAAAAAAAGAGGAATTCTGCAAATCTTTGGGAGGAAAAAATAGGAATTCTGGAAATCTGGGAAATGTGGAAAAGGAATTCTGAAAATCCTTGGGTGAAAAAAGGAGGAATTCTGTAAATTCTTGGGAGGGGGAAAGAGGAATTGTGCAAATCTTTGGGGGGAGAAAGAGAAATTTTGAAAATCTGGGAACCGGAAAAAGGAATTCTGCAAATCCTTGGGGGTAAAGAGGAATTCTGCAAACTTGGAAAGGGAAAAAGGAATTGTGGAAATCTTCAGGGGAAGAAGGATTGTGCAATTCTGTCAGGAAATAAAGAGGGATTCTGAAAATCTGGGAAAGGGAAAAAGGAATTGTGCAAATTTTTGGGAGGGAAAAAAAAGAGGAATTGTGCAAATCTTTGGGAGGGAAAAGAGAATTGGCAACTTGGAGAACGAGGAATTCTGAAAATCCTTGGGGGGTGAAAAAAAAGGAATTCTGCAAATTTTTTAGGGGAAAAAAAGAGGAATTCTGCGAATCTTTGGGAAGGGAAAAAGAGGAATTGTGGCGATGCTGCCGGGAGAGGGCAGCCTGGCGAGTTTCTTCCAGGAAAGAATCTCAGGAGAAAATCGACGGAACGAACGGCGCAGACGAAGGGAAAGGGAAAAATAGGATGACAAATCCCAAAAAACCAAAACCCCAAAAAGGCCCCACAAAACCCGAAACCCCCCCAAAAACAAAAAAAAAAAACACAAGAAACCCAAAAACAAAACCCCAATAAATCAAAAACCCCAAAAACAAAAAAAAAACCCCAAAAAAACTCAAAAATAACAAAAAAAAACCCAACCCCCAAAAAACCCACAGTGATTTGGGATGGCTCGAACCCCTCTGCTGTGTGGGAGCGGAGGAGCATCGACAGTGAACGGGGGATTGTGCCATTCAAACCTCTGCGTGGAAACCGCCAAAATAAAACTATTCACAAAAAAAAAAATAAACCAACAGAAAACCCTTTTTATCTGCAAAGAAAACAAGGAGAAGCTGATAAGAGAGCGGAGTGGGAGTTCAGGGATAATGCAAAGGGAAAAACGCAAATTTGGGTTCAGGAAGGGATTTTTCCGAGCGGGGATTTGGGTTTTATTTTTTTATCCACGAGATGGCAACAATCGACCAGCGACAGAGCCCTCGGAGCTGAATTTGGGGGATTTTCTGCGGATTTTGGGTAATTTGTGGGAGGGTTCCCAGGGTGACCTCGGCTGTTGGAGGAAATGTCCGATTTGGGGCCAAAATCCTCTCCATGAAACAGAGAGCAAAAATCAGAGAATTAAAAGAAAATTTCTGTTGATTGAAGGGAATTCAGGTGCATTGAGGGCAGTCCCAAACCCAAAATGGACCGTGGTTCACGGGTTTTTCACATTTTTTATTTGAATTTTCCCCCATTTTTCACATTTTTTATCTGAATTTTCCCACAATGGACCATGGCTCACGGGTTTTTCACCCTTTCTCACTTTTGTCCATTTGCACATGGGGCCTGAATCCTCCAATTGCAGCTGCAGCCAATGCAGTCAAAAACTCCAACTTGGCTCCCCCAATTCTCTGTTCTTTCCATCTCTTGGGGCCTGGCCCAGGGAGGTGTCCTTGACTTTGGGGCTGCAGAGGAATTGTTTTGTGTAAAAACGGGAGAGCAGGAGCTGGGAACTGTCTGTGGAGTCTGGAGTTAAACACTGGAGAATTCCAGGATCGCAGATACCGCGTGGAAATGGAGAAATTAAAATCCTAAAGCATCGCTGCCATGGGGGAGATCTCCAGCAGAACAAACGTTCTGATTTTTCATTTTTTTCCCCGCACATGTTTTTGGGAATGGTCATTTCACAACGTGAGGTCCCTCAGCCTCAATTTCCCTCCTGTAACGTTGGGATGCTCAAGATTCGGGTTTTTTTGGGAAATGGCGACAAAACTGGAATTTCTGGCGATGGGAACGGAGCTGGGAAAGGTTTTATTCTTTTATTCCCTTCCCTTCGGAGTTCTTTGGGATTTGCAGGTGAAGAATCCAAGGGTTTTTTTTTTTGGGGGTGATCCGGGTGTCCCTTCTGGGAAGGAGGGAGCCGTTGACACCCGGTCTGGATCTCCAGAGTTCTGGGAAAATGTTCGGATCCTGAATTAAACCAATCTTGGAATAACGCGGAAAAACCCACACCGGACTCCACGAGGAGAATTTTTTTGAATCCCGGGAAGGCTCAGGAGCGAATATTTGCCCTTGGGCTTTGGCTGGTGGAGGTTGGGGATGTTTTTCTGATGTTCAGCCCTCCATGGGATGTTTGATCTGCTCCATAACGGAACAGAGCAAAGTTCTGGCGGAGTTTTCATCTGCAAACGCGACGGTGCTGAAACGCGGTGGCGATTTGAGGATTGGGACGGCGTTTTGGGGGAAAAACGGGGATGAAGCGTGGAGAGCACCCTCAGAGGCAGCTCTGGGGTGCAGATCCATCCCCCACCCGTGGCACAGACGGGTTTGTCGGTGGCGCCGGGGAAGTGTGAGCTGGAGGAACATATGGGCTGCAAAACCGCGGCGCTGTGGAAACGGCGGCGGCTCCTTGGCAGTTGGAACGAGCGCTGTTGGAGGCAAAACATTCGGATTGGGGGGAAAAAAAAGAGAAAAAAATATCAGAATGTTCTGCGGTGACAACAACGACAACAACAACAGCAACAGCAACAACAGCAACAGCAATGGGTGTTGTGATTCTGCAGAGAGAAAAAAAACCCAAGAGAAAGTCGGGAAAGTTTGTGGGGATGAAAAAAGATCCAGAAAGGGGAAGGGGAGTCAGTGAGGGGCTCATTATGTGAATAAATCCCAGGAGTAAATGGAGGGGATGGTTGGGAAGAGGATGAGCCCTCGGTGAACTGTCCATGCCAACAGATATCAATAATAGCATATCATCAAATCAATAATATAATATCTATCATATCATATCATATCATATCATATCATATCATATCATATCATATCATATCATATCATATCATATCATATCATATCATATCATATCACATCACATCATATCATATATCATATCAATAATATCATACATCATATCATATCATATCATATCATGTCATATCATATCATATCATTCACTCACGGTCACGTCACGTCTACGTCACGTCACGTCACATCAACATCATATTCATAATTCATATCATATCATGTCAATATCATATCATATCATCATATAATAATATCGTATCTTAATCATATCAAATCAATATCATTATGTCATGTCATGTCATGGTCATTCATGTCCATGTCATGTCATATCAATATCATATCATATAGTCATATATACATAATAATATCGATACTCATATCCAATGATCATGTCATGTCATGTCATGTCAGTATATCTGCATAGTCATATCACAGATCATATCATAATCATATCATATCGACATCACATGAACATCACATTCAAATATAATACGATATCATGTCATTCCCCACTCACGTTCGCGTCCACGTCAATGTGTCATATCATATATATCTGATCTATCATATCTATATCATATACATATACTAAATAATTATATCATACATGTCCATATCATGTCAATAGTCATGATCATGTCATGTCATGTCATTTCAGTCACGTCACGTCCCGTCACGTACATCACATATCAGTCAGTCATGTCATGTCCATGTCATAGTCAATCGTCAGTCATATCATATATCAAGTCATATCATATCATACCAACGCATACAATCATACAATATCATACATAACCATAGGGCCATAACATATCATATCATATCATAGATCATATCATATCATATCATATCATAATCATATCATATCATATCATATATATCAATCATATATCATATCATATCATATCAATCATATCATATCATACCATATCACATATATCATATCATATCATATCATATCAATATCATATCATATCAATATCATACCATATCATACATATCATATCATATTCGAATATCAATATATCATATCTATACATATCTGATATTATACAATATCATACATAATATATATATCTATTGTATTCTATTACGACATAGTTCGTAATATAGTATTATTACTATACAATATTCATCTCGATTAAAATGTTATATATATGATTATATATCTTAACTATTATATTGTAATATCATATAAGTACAAATTTCGAACATGAATAATAGAAATAAAATCATATATTACATAGAATATAAGAAAGTGACACACATTATATTATATTGTATCATGACAAATATATTATCATATAATACACAAATTTCAGTATTATTGCAATATATTAAATATCTATCTATTATTATCGTATGATTGTATATGGTTCTGATTCAAAAATCCAGTGAGTTTTGAAAATAATAGGCTATAAGCATAAACGTAAACGTAAATATAAATAGTATAGACATATCAACATATTAATGAGATGCAATATATAATATATAATACGTAAACATATAATATAGTATAATTTATATATAAAGATATGTAATATATATAATGTAATATATAGTTATGAAGATATATAATGAGGAATATATAGTATATAATATACTACTATGGATACTCTGTGTACTAATATATATAGACAACAACATACAATATACAATATAAATGTAATGAATATGATAGAATAGAATAATAGATATAGAGATAATAGATAATAGTAATGAATAATAGAAATAAGTAATATAGTAAATAATAGTATAGAAATATATAATCATGATTACTGAATATTAATCATGATATATACGTTCATACATGATATATTATGACATGATTACTTAGATGATATAGATGATGATATGACATGACATACTATTCTATAAAATACACTATACATAATATTTTAAAAATATTTAACTATATATTGCATATATAATTATATATATATATATAGTATATATGGTCCCTGATTCAAAACCCATTGATTCAAGCTCTCAGAAGATCTCATTATTTCAATCACAAAAGTGATTTTTTATTTCACTTAAGGGGTCCGTTCCCCGTGGTTCCCTGCACCAAGGGAAGACATTCGAATCCAGCCCCTTTTTGCTCTCGCTGCGTTTTTTCCGTGGCCCAGTCGCCCCAGCTCCTTGTCACTCCTTGCGGGATTTTGGCTTCCGCCGCCTCCTGCCATGATGTTAACCGACAGCTCGAAGATCACTGCCTAATGTTAATGCTGCTCGTGGCTGCCAATTATCATCAGAGCCAGTCAAAATAAACAAATTAAAAAATAAACTGTCAAAACATCTCAGTCCTCGGGAAAAGGAGCCAAGTCGGAGCCCTCTCGGCGCTGCAGCGGAACCGATGCGCTGCCTCTTGTGAAATGTTCCATCAGCCTTTCCTCTTATTTCTTCTGGTTTTTTTTTTCTTTGGTTTTTTTTTTGGGAGTTTTTTTTTTTTTTGAGGGGGGGAAAGGGAAGAAAAAGTTGGGTCAGTTGAGAATACGGCCGAGTTCTGCCCCGCTCGGGAGGCTGCAGCTGAAGCCAAATGAAACCCAAATGTTCCTTCAGCTCCTTCTCCCACCCTAATGATCCTCTGCTCTCTGTTCTAAATGGTTTTTAGTGTTTGGATTGGGGTTTTTTTTTTTCGGTTTGAGTGATTCTTTGCTGTCACAGTGCCAAGATGCTAAATCATCCTAGGGGCTGGACAAGATGCAGGTGAAAATATAAAATACCCGAACGTGGACATGAACATAAAACTTGCTGCTTCTGGGACCGTCCAAAATGTTAAACACGAGCAATTTAAATTAAAAGCACCCCAGGACTGAGAGAGAAATACATAAAACACACAAAACACATTTTTGCTGCGCGGAGGGGATGTCACAGCCCGGATTTGCTGAGAATCGGTGCTAACGGGAGGAGGGGGATTATTTTTTTTTTAATTTTTTTTTTGTTTAAAAAAAGTGGTATGCTAACCTTAAAAATGTGTTGTGAGGTAAAAAGGAAAAGCTGTCGCTTTGGACAGGTGGTTCTTTGTAAAAGAGGTGGATCTCTCTAAAGTGCACTGGGCAGAGATAAAGCTGTAAACGCAGGTGAGCGCCCGGGGCTCCTCTGGTGTTCTGTCAACGGGGCCTTCAAATCCCCTTCAAAACCAATATTGGGGAGAGGGACTGGGTTTTGTTGCGGTTTTTTTTTTAATTTTTGATATAAGACACGTGCAGAAAATACCTGTTCGACAATAGGAACGAAGGCTGGAAAATGCGAAACGCGAGCACGGCCTTGGTTTGGCACCCCTCGGGATGTTCCTCGTGGGTGAGGGGGTTCGAAGGACGGACTGGCGGTGGGGCTGTGGGTGAATTTTTGGGAAGGGGATGTTTTCTGGTGAAAATGGCAGTGATCCCACTGAGCTCGGCCATTCCAAGCTCTCCGAGGTGATGGAGAGAGAGGAACATCCTCCAGGAGCCGCCCGACAAATCCGCGCTCAGCCCCGGAATAAACTCGGGAAAAACATCAGAGTACATGAAGAACACAAATTCCTGAGGTGAGAGGTGGAATCCCCCCAAACCACACCCAAATCCCCCAAATTCTTCCTTCTCTCCCCCAGCCCAGAGCATTTCCAGCGTTTCGGAAACGCCGCCGGCCGCAGGCGGTTATTAACGGCCTCTCTCCGGACAGTTATTTTTGGAGCGGCCTCCGAGGAGGCAACCCCGTGCAACGGAGCTCATTTATCCTGCGTTTCACTGTCCTGCCGTTTCCTGCAGGGAGAGAAGGGGGGAAAAGTGAAACCACATGTTCGGAGGAGCGAGCGCGGGGGAACCCCGCCGCAGACAAACGAGCGATGGCTCGGAGCGGGCGCGCTGCCAGCCCAGGTGTTCCCAACCCTGGCCAAATCTGCCCCAGAACAATGAAAATCGCAGCTGATTGCGCTGACAGATTCTTCTGGTAATTTCCTGTTGTTTGGCATCTTCGGGTTACTTTCCCACAATTACAAATCCACTTTTTTTTTTGTTTTTTCCCCGCGGAACGAAATAATTTTTGTGTGTGTGTGTGTGTGTGTGTGTGTGGACCAGCCCTGCCCCTGCTCTGCAGCCCCTGCCTTTCCCCTCAATCCCAGATTTTTAAATTAATTGGTCTGCAAATCCATACTTGAATGAGTCTGATTTTTTTTTAAAAAAAAAAATCAAAAAGAACTCTTTGCGACCTGCATCATATAGAATTTCCTGGCAGTCCCGCTGCGGGTTTTGTCAGGATTCCTGCTTGTTCTCTCACCCAAAGCTGTCAACTCAGAGATTTTTTGGGGTGCATTTCGTTGGCTCCCAAATCGGGCTGCTGGAGGAGCATTAGGTGGGGAGGAGGTTGGCAGCTGGAAGATGCCCTGGAAAAATGAAAGTTGCGGAAGTGAGGGTGACTCCAAGAATCGCGGGACTCAACCCCCAACTAAAACCAATTTTAATGTCAGGAGAGAGAAAAGAAGAGAAGAGAAACTTTGCAGGGATCTCAAAGCTTCCGGGCAATCCGAGCTGTCAGAAGTTAATAATATAATATATTTATATAAATATCCGAACTCCTTGGGTGTTTGAAACAAACTTGAGGGTTGTTTTTAATTATTATTATTAATTTTTTCAGAGCTGGAATGGGCACAGGGACATCGGGGCACGGGGCGGAAGCAGCGTCCGCAGGGAGGGGGACTCCCAACCTCCCTCCGAGCATGTCCGGTTATCTAACAAATAACCATCCCAGGGTCACCCTGAGCTCCGATTTTTTTTATAAATTTATCATTTAAATGGGAGTTCTGGCAAGATTTGACTCGTGGTTTGAATGAATTAATGGGCTGCCTTGGCTGGAGGATTTTCTGCGTTTTTTTGTTGTCCTTAAAGGGAGGAAATTTTGTGTTACTTGTGGGACAGGTGAATTGGAGCTGAGGTTGATTAAAACCACGCTGGTTTTTAACTCTTTCTCGGAAAGCTGCGGGTTTGGCCGAGTGAAAATCTCTGCCTTTCCTCAAAAAAATAACCTCAAAACCCTAAAATCTCTGCCTTTCCTTAAAAAACAAACCCAAAACCGCAATGTCTCTGCCTTCCCTTACAAGACCAACCCAAACCCGTAAAATTTCAGCCTTTCCTTATAAAACCAACCCCAAACAGCCAATCTCTGCTTTCCTCTAAAAAAAAACCCCCAAAACCCTCAAATCCTGGCCTTTCCTCAAAAAAATAACCCCAAAACCTCAAAATCTCTGCCTTTCCTTATAAAGAAACCAACCCAAATCCCAAAATCTCTGCCTTCCCTGAAAAAATCAACCCAAACCCCTTGGGAGAGACCTCAATTCTTACAAAATTCCTTGGGAAAGATCTCAGCTCCTTCCAGAAGGTTCCTGGTGGCGCTGGCGGCCTTTGCAGGGACTGGGAGAGATCTCAATTCCTGCGAAATAAAATAAAAATTCCTTTGGAGAGGCCTCGATTCCTCTGAAATTCCTTGGAAGAACCCAAATTCCTGCAAATTCCTCAAAAAAGACCTCAATTCCTGCAAAATTCCTCAGGAGAAACCTCAATTCCTCTGAAATTCCTGGAGAGATCTCAGCTCCTTCCAGAATGTTCCTGGCGGTGCTGCCGGCCTTTGCAGGGACCAGGAGAGACCTCAATTCCTGTGAAATTCCTTGGGGAAACTCACAAGCTGTGACACTAAAAAACAGTAATCACATTCCTCAAGATAAGCCTCAATTCTGAATCCCTGAGCCATATCACATAATCCCTATGAGAAGCCCCTGCAAATTCCTTTGGAAGACTATCCCATTCTAGGAAACCATTCTGCAATTCCCAGCCGCATTCCAAAATCCTTGGGAGAACCAAGTACCTCAGAATGTTCTCAAGGCTGCCTCAGGGAATGAAACTCATCCGAAACTAATGGAGAGAATTCCTTGGATTAGGCCTCGTCCAACGATCCTCTCCAGAAAGATTCAACACTTGAAGAATTTTCCCCAAATCTGCAAATTCCTCAAAAAAAGACACCTCAAGTGTTCCCTGCTGAAATTCACTACCAGAAAACTCCCCCCTTATTTATTTCTCGAAGAATCCTTCTGCTGGGAGAGAGATCGCAGCTCCTTCCAGAATAATTGTTTCCTGCGTCTGGCCGCGCCCCGATTGGCAGGGGACTGCGGAGGACCAGCAATCCTCCTGAAATAAAAATTTTGGAGAGGCCCGTTCAACTCGAAACTTGGAAGAACGCAATCCTCAAAAACTTTCCATTCCTCGAAATCCTAAGTTGAGAAATAACTTCTCTGATCGGGAACTCCAGCTTTTGGTTAGAATTCCTTCCCTCCGGGCTGTGGGTCCAAGGCACTAGACCTCAATCTTAATTCCAAAGAAAATAATCTGAAATTCGAACCAAATTCTGAAATTCCCTCAAAAACTAAATCTAAATTCCTCAGGAAAGGCCTCAATTTCTTTGAAATTCCCTTGGAGAGTCCTCAATTCCCACAAAATCCCTTGGGAGAACCTCAACTGTCAAATTCCTTTGGAGAGACCTCGATTCCTGCAAAATTCCTCGGGAGAAACCGCAGTTCCTCTGAAATTCCTCAAAAAAGACCTCAATTCCTGCAAAATTCCTCAAAAAATACCTCAATTCCTGTGAAATTCCTCGGGAGAGATCTCAAGTCCCCAGAATGTTCCTGGTGGCGCTGGCAGCCTGCAGGGCCAGGAGAGATCAAGTTCCTGTGAAATCGCCGCAAAAAAAAACCTCAATTCCTGCGAAATTCCTCAATAATTTTTCTGATTTCTCTGACATTCCTTGGGAGAAACCTCAATTCCTCTGAAATTCCTCAGGAGAGATCTCAGCTCCTTCCAGAAGGTTCCTGGCGGCGCCCTTTGCAAAGGCCTTGGTTTATTGTGGAATTATGGGATGGTTTGGGTTGGAAGGGACATTAAATCCCATCCCGTCCCCAACCCCATCCAACCTGGCCTGGGACAGCTGGAAAAAAAGAGATTTTTATTTTATTTTATTGGGTTTTTTTCTCCATTTTTTTTCTTTTGCGTCACAAGAACTGCTCTGAGTTTTGTGCGTGGGAAGGGTGGGGATGGGAAGTTCAAATCTCGCATTTGGGATGAACCTACAAATGTCCTTCAGCCTTAAAGGGTCAGAGTGTGCAGGGAGAAAACGAAAATGCTTAAAAATGGGGGAAACCATCATTTTACCCCCTCAGAGCAGAATTTAAATCCCAGATCTGCTTCTTTCAGCGTGTGTAATTTTCATCGCTGTCTTGGGAAAAAAAAAACCAGCCCAAAACCCAAAAATTAAAAAGAAAGACAAAAACAAGAACACAAAACCAAAAATCCTCCCAAAAATCCCCAAAAAAAAACCCCAAAAACCAAAAGCCAAAAAAACCCAAAAAAAACCAAAAAAACCAAAAAAAATCAACAAAAACTGAACCAAAAAAAACCTCAAAGAAAACCAAAACCAACCAACCAAAAAAACCAAATCATGTCCTGTGAACGAGATGTTTTCAAGGTGCGGCTGTGACTTTGGAATGTTTTCAAATGACTTTCCTGACGAAATCCAAAATATACATCAAAAATATCCCGAAATGATCTGTTCCATTATCAGAGGAATCCCGGATTTGTCCCTGTAAGGCAGACCCGGCTCTTCCCTCCCTTCCAGCAATTTCCAACCTCGGCGTTTGTGACCTCTGAGCACAAACTCCAAAATTAATGATTTTCTCCTCTTTTTTTTTTTTTTTTTTCAAGCCAGAGCCTGCGTTTTTAAAGTCACTGTCACATGACAAATGAGCTCCTGGAGCACTGAAACTTCTCAGAATATATTTTCTCCTTTTTTTTTTTTTTTTTTTTTTTTTTTTTGACTCTGCCTGGCTGAAAAACGACTCAGTGCCTCTCAGATTGGACAAAAAACTGAGGAAGGGAAAATCCTCCATTTCAGCGAACGCCTTTGGTGGAGCGGTGATTTTCAGGTGTCATTCGTCACCTCCGATTCACCTTTTGACGCTGGTTTGGAAGGTGGATATTCCACGGGAAAAAATACCCAAATTTATCATTTTCAGGTTGGAAAAACCCTCCAGGTTGATCAAATTCAGTTTTTGAGCAAATCCCACCATGTTCAGGAAATCACTTTGGGAAGCGTCACCTCCGGGAGTTCCTCCAGGGATGGAGACTCCAAACCTCAATATTTAAAAATATTTTAGATATTTAAAAATATTTAAGAATATTTAAAAATATTTAAAAAAAAACCCTTTTTCAATATTTAAAACCCCTTTTTTCACGGAGAAATTCCTCCTGATGTCCAACCTGCCCCTCCCCAGGCTCAATTTGAGGAGATTTCTCCTCGTGTTTCCCCTCAGTTTGTTGAAAACCTCAATGGAGAAGGAAAAATGATGATTCTTGTTCTGCCAGCCCTGATTTCCAGGGAAATTATCCCCTATTCTGGAATTTCTGGGGGTTTCTTCACAGGGAGATCACCCAGAAAACCCAAAGGACATCAAGACACCTGTCAGGGGCTGCCATTCTTTATTCTGATGGGATTTTGGCTTGGAATTGGCCTGGAAAATGTTCCAAGTTTTGGAATTTTTGGGGTTTTTTTAACAGGGAGATCACCCAGAAAACCCAAAACACATCAGGAGCTGCCATTCGTGACTCTGATGGGATTTTGGATGGCCAAGGATGGGGGAAAGGCCTGGAAAATGATGGGATTTTGGAAATGGCCTGGAAAATGTTCCCTGTTCTGAAATTTCTGGGTTTTTTTCACAGGGAGATCCCCCAGGAAACCCAAAACGCATCGTGACATCCCTGTTGTGCTGCCATTCTTTATTCTGATGGGATTTTGGCTTGGAATTGGCCTGGAAAATGTTCCAAGTTCTGGAATTTCTGGGGTTGGCCCAGAAAACCCAAAGAGCATCGTGACACCCGTCATGTGCTGCCATTCTTTACTCTGATGGGATTTTAACCCAACAGAAATGTGGGAATGGCCTGGAAAATGATGGGATTTTGGAAATGGTCTAGAAAATGTTCCCTCTTCTGGGATTTCTGGGTTTTTTTTCACCGGGAGATCACCCAGAAAACCCAAAGAGCATCGTGACTCCCCTCTGGGTTTTATTTTTTCCCTCCTTTTGTGCACAGAAAACGCCGGGGGATCTGATTTTTTGGGGGTTTTCAGAGTGCAGGTGATGCTCAAGGGTGGGAAATCCCAAATCCAGTGGAAAACCCCCAAATTCATCAGCCCCAGAGCTTGATCCCCTTCGATCCCCTGAGTTAATTAAATTAATTCCCTGCCCTTCCCTGGACCTGTCCCACTGCAGAAAGGATTTGGGATTTTCCCTGGATCTGTCCTGATGGGGAAAGGATTTGGGATTTCCCTGGACCTGTCCTGATGGGGAAAGGATTTGGGATTTCCCTGGACCTGTCCTGATGGGGAAAGGATTTGGGATTTCCCTGGACCTGTCCCACTGGGGAAAGGATTTGGGATTTCCCTGGATCTGTCCCACTGCAGAAAGGATTTGGGTTTTCCCTGGATTTGTCCTGATGGGGAAAGGATTTGGGATTTTCCCCGGATCTGTCCTCCTGGGGAAATAATTCGGCATTTCCGTGGACCTGTCTCACTGGGGAAAGGATTTGGGATTTTCCCTGGACCCATCCCACTGGGGAAATTATTTGGGATTTTCTCTGGACTCGCCCCTCTAGGGAAAAGATTTGGGATTTTCCCTGGATCTGTCCTGATGGGGAAAGGATTTGGGATTTCCCTGGACCTGTCCTGATGGGGAAAGGATTTGGGATTTCCCTGGACCTGTCCTGATGGGGAAAGGATTTGGGATTTCCCTGCCCTTCTCCAGACCAATCCTGCTGGTGGAAGGATTTGGGATTTTCCCCGGATCTGTCCTCCTGGGGAAATTATTTGGGATTTGCCTGGACCTGTCTCACTGGGGAAAGGATTTGGGATTTTCTCTGGACTCGCCTCTCTGGGGAAAAGATTTGGGATTTCCCTGGACCCATTCCACTGAGGAAAGGATTTGGGATTTCCCTGGACCTGTCCCATTGCAGAAAGGATTTGGGATTTCCCTGGATCTGTCCTGGTGGGGAAAGGATTTGGGATTTCCCTGGACCTGTCCCACTGCAGAAAGGATTTGGGATTTCCCTGGACTTGTCCCACTAAAGAAAGGATTTGGGATTTCCCTGGACTTGTCCCACTGCAGAAAGGATTTGGGATTTCCCTGGATCTGTCCTGATGGGGAAAGGATTTGGGATTTCCCTGCCCTTCTCCAGACCAATCCTGCTGGTGGAAGGATTTGGGATTTTCCCTGACTTTCCCTGGACCTGTTCCCCTGGGGGAAGGATTTGGGATTTTCCCCGGATCTGTCCTCCTGGGGAAATAATTTGGGATTTGCCTGAACCTGTCTCATTGCAGAAAGGATTTGGGATTTTCCCTGGACCCATCCCACTGGGGAAATTATTTGGGATTTTCTCTGGACTTGCCCCTCTAGGGAAAAGATTTGGGATTTCCCCTGGATCTGTCCTGATGGGGAAAGGATTTGGGATTTCCCTGGACCTGTCCCATTGCAGAAAGGATTTGGGATTTCCCTGGATCTGTCCTGATGGGGAAAGGATTTGGGATTTCCCTGGACCTGTCCCATTGCAGAAAGGATTTGGGATTTCCCTGGACCTGTCCTGATGGGGAAAGGATTTGGGATTTCCCTGGACCTGTCTCACTGCAGAAAGGATTTGGGATTTCCCTGGATCTGTCCTGATGGGGAAAGGATTTGGGATTTCCCTGGATCTGTCCTGATGGGGAAAGGATTTGGGATTTCCCTGGATCTGTCCCATTGCAGAAAGGATTTGGGATTTCCCTGGATCTGTCCTGGTGGGGAAAGGATTTGGGATTTCCCTGGACCTGTCCCATTGCAGAAAGTGGGGAAAGGATTTGGGATTTCCCTGGACCTGTCCCATTGCAGAAAGGATTTAGGATTTCCCTGCCCTTCCCCTCGCCCCGTGTCCCTGCAGCTTTTCTGGGGCCTCACCCCAGGGCTGAACTCCAGCCGAGGTTCCCCTGAAACGCTCAGCGGCTCCACCAGGGAGAAAAACCCCGAGATTGATGGGATTTTAATGGGAATTCTGGGAGCTGAGCTCCATTTCCAGAGGCAGCAATCTGGCAGGAGGTGAATCTGTTCCCCTGCTCGGCCAGGCAGGTGTTTCTCGCCGCATTTCACTCCGGGTCCCTGAAAATCATTACTCACCGCTGCAAATCTCCTTCCTGGGTTTTAAATTTTCCTTTTCCTCCCTCTCGATTCCTGAAGCTGAGCAGCCAAATGTTGGGAATTACGGGACTCCTGGAGAGCTTTTCAAACTATTTTCATGTTTTTTGGAGCAGTTTGAGTTTGGCTGATCCCGTTTTTGCAGGAATTCTTGGAAATCTCCCCATTCCCCCCTCCATTTTTTATTCTTTTGGGATTTTCCCTGGACCCATCCCACTGAGGAAAGGATCTGAGATTTTCCCTAGAAAATAAAAACCACCTTTCCCTAGAAAGTAAAAACCACCTTTCCCTAGAAAAATAAAATAAAAACCACCTTTGCCACCTTTAGGGGAGGTCGCGGAAAGCAAAAAAAAAAATCCGAACAACCAGGCTGGGAAGGCAGAGATGAATTTATTCCGATTTTATTCCCTTCTCCCGAGTTAAACCCCGCTTTCCTGGGGCCAGCTGGCTTTAATCATCCCGAGCCAACACCGTGCCTGTTCCAGGAGTGTCAAACCCTTCAGCTCCGCTCCCTTCTGCACCAACATCAGTGGCCCAGGTGGGCTTTGAATCGCCCGGGAGAGCAGCGAGCGAGGTGCGAATTTATTTATTGCTCGGCGCACACGGGCTCCAATTAAGGCAGCGAGCTGACAACGCTCTGCCGGCTCCTTCCCAGCCAAGGAGAGGAATAAAAAATGGAATCAAATCTCCCCCCGAACTTTTCTGGGGCCGGGATTCCTCCGTGCTTTGGGGTTTTTTTTTGTTTTTTTGTTTTCTTTTTCCCCTTCCTCGTTTTGCATGAAACAAAGTTCCTTTTGTCGGGTGGGAAATCCCAGATCCGGGCGGATAAACTCCAAATTCATCCGCCCCAGGGTTTGATCCCTGAGCCTGGATTAATTAAATTAATTTTAAATTAATTCACGCTCCTGAAGGTGATCGTTGACATCGTTGTGGCTCCCTCGTAGCGCGAGGTCAGGGTGGGATTTACAGGATCTGCTTTTTGGAGCAGCAAATTTTGTGGGTTTTATTCCCGTTCAGTCAATTTTTGCATCCAAATCCACCAAAAAACCGCCTGAAATATCAAAAGGAAGATTATTTATAAATGTGCGGGTCATAAATGCACTGAAGGCAGGAGGAAAAGTAGGAAAAATAAATCGAAATTGGCTGATTTTTGTTCCTTTCTGCTGACATTTCATTCAGAGAGCACAGAAGCTGCAGCAGCTCTGGAAATTCCTGATTTCCTCCTCTTCTCCCTGCCTCCTTCCAGTTCCTCCAAAAAGATTTTTCTTCCATCAAAAATAAATCCAAGATGCTGCATTCGGAGGTTTTTGAAGATTTTTCCCACACATCTCCCCTCCGGTAGCTCCTTTTCTTCAAATTTTATTTCCAGGAGAAATCCTTGGCTCGGGGTTTGAAGCTTTCAAACTCTTTAAATTCAATTCCGATTTTTGTTTTTTGTTTTTTGGTTTTTTTCCTGCCGTCAGCACCGATCCGTGAAATAAATACTCACAAATATTGAGAGCTGAAAGAAGAGAGAAAATCTTTCCATTTCTCTGACCGAAATTTCCCTTCTTTCCACCAGATTCCGGGAAAGACTCTGAATTACAGTCGTTGAGGCAAACACCTGCTGATTTTTTTTTTTGTTTTTTAATTTTTGAGGCAGTTCAATTTTATTTTTTTTAAGTTTTTGAGGCATTTCAATACTTTTTGATACTTTAAATTGGTACTGATGACACTGGGAATTATTTAGGAGAATGTTTTTGATCAGTTTATTCACCCAAATCGCTGGAGCTTCAGCCACGGGGTTTGGGCTGGAGGGATTTTGCTTTGCAGGGTCAGGTGGAACCTGATTTTGGGGGAATTTCAAGTATTCCTGACTCCCAGAAATTCCTGCAGGAGTCAAAAACGAGCCCAGATTTTCCAGGAAATCCTTCTTGAGACAAATCCCCGACTGGATCTGTTCAAGCAGCATTCGAAGGCCAAACATTTCGGTTCAAAATGGGTGCAAAACAATTTTTTTTGGGATTTTTTTTCCACAGCCACCCAGAAATTATCCAACTTCAACCCACAGAGAGGATTTTAACCCTCCCACACCTCCCCTCCACTTGACATTTCTGCGACCTCGCGTCACCCTCTTCAGACCGGCAGCAATTCATCATTAATCCGTTCAAATAATAATTTAATTTTTTTTTTTTTTTGACTGAAAGAGACAGAAAACATCTGCATATTGAGTCATATTAGCTCAGTTTGTGTCTCAGGCGAGCCCGACTGACAGCCCTCATTTGTTATGGCTGCGGAGGCTTAATTGGGTTGACGGAAGATTTGGAATTTATGAAAGGAGAGACGGTTTGAAAATCCAAAAAACACAAAAAAAAACCCCAAAAAAACCCCACGAGAAAACACTTTAGAGAGGAAAAAAAAAAAAAAAGCAGGGAGAGGAGAGAAAAAAAATAAAATAAATCAAATAACCAGGCTGAGATGTCCCGGTAAGGCCCAGACGTTCGGGGGGTGTTTTAAAAATGAGATTTTAGCGATGGAGCCATATGGTTGGGATCGCAGCGCTCATCTTTTGTTCGCTGCTTACGTTGTCAGGCGTTAATGGGATTGTTTGGGGTCTTTAGGGCCGCCATGCATCATCCCTGCCCGTGCTTTGGGATAATCACCGTGGGTTCCCAAGGGCGTCACTCGGCCGGGATTTGGGATGGGCAGGGGCGGAGGAATGGCCTGGAAAATTTCTGGAATTTCTGGAGCTGGTGACACCTGTCAGTGCGTTTCTTATTCTGATGGGATTTGGATGGCAGGGAATGGGAAGCCTGAAATGATGGATTTGGTTGGAATTGGCCCAAAAGTCCAAGTTTTGAATTTCTGGGATTGGCAGGGAGATCACCCAGAAACCCAAGACGCATCATGACACTCATCATGTGCCACCGTTCGGCACTCGGCCGGGATTTTGGATGGGCAGGAGAGGGGGAATGGCCTGGAAAATGTTCCAAGTTTTGGAATTTCTGGTGCTGGCAACACTCCTGTTATGTGCTGCCATTCTTTATTCTGATGGATTTTGGATGGGCAGGGATGGGGAATGGCCTGGAAAATGATGGGATTTTGGCTCGGAATTGGCCCAGAAAATGTTCCAAGTTCTGGAATTTCTGGGATTGGCACAGGGAGATCACCCAGAAAACCCAAAGGACATCGCGACACCCATCAGGTGCTGCCATTTGTTACTCTGATGGGATTTTGGATGGCAGGATGGGAATGGCCTGGATATGGCCTGAAATTTCTGGAATTCTGGTGTGGCACCCTGTATGGCTGCCATTCTTTATTCTGATGGATTTGGATGGGCAGGGATGGGAAATGGCCTGGAAAATGATGGATTTTGGCTTGGAATTGGCCTGGAAAATGTTCCAAGTTTGAATTTCTGGATTGGCACAAAGGGAGATCACCCAGAAAACCCAAGACGCATCATGACACCCATCAGGTGCTGCCATTTGTTACTCTGAGGGATTTGATGGATGGGAGCGGGAGGAGGAATGGCCTGGAAAATGTTCCGGAATTTCTGGAGCTGGCGACACTCCTGTTATGTGCTGCCATTCTTTATTCTGATGGAATTTTGGATGGGCAGGGATGGGGCAATGGCCTGGAAAATGATGGGATTTTGGCTCGGAATTGGCTCAAAAATGTTCCAAGTTCTGGAATTTCTGGGATTGGCACAGGGACATCACCCGGAAAACCCAAAAGGGCATTGTGACACCCATCATGTGCTGCCATTTGTTACTCTGATGGGATTTTGGATGGGCAGGAGTGGAAGAATGGCCTGGAAAATATTCTGGAATTTCTGGTGTTGTTGACACTCCTGTCATGAGCTGCCGTTCTTTATTCTGATGGGATTTTGGATGGGCAGGGATGGGGAAATGGCCTGGAAAATGATGGGATTTTGGCTTGGAATTGGCCCAGAAAATGTTCCAAGTTTTGGAATTTCTGGAGTTGGCACAAAGGGAGATCACCCAGAAAACCCAAAGGACATCGCGACACCCATCAGGTGCTGCCATTTGTTATTCTGATGGGATTTTGGATAGCTGGGGACCGGGAAATGGCCTGGAAAATGTTCCAAGTTTTGGAATTTCTGGTGCTGGTGACACTCCTGTTGTGCTGCCATTCTTTATTCTGATGGGATTTTGGATGGGCAGGAGTGGAGGAATGGCCTGGAAAATGTTCTGGAATTTCTGGAGCTGGTGACACCCCTGTCATGTGCTGCTGTTCTTTATTCTGATGGGATTTTGGATGGGCAGGGACATGGGAAAGGCCTGGAAAATGATGGGATTTTGGCTTGGAATTGGCCCAGAAAAGGTTCCAAGTTTTGGAATTTCTGGGATTGGCACAGGGAGATCACCCAGAAAACCCAAGACGCATCATGACACTCATCATGTGCCACCGTTCGGCACTCGGCCGGGATTTTGGATGGGCAGGAGAGGGGGAATGGCCTGGAAAATGTTCCAAGTTTTGGAATTTCTGGTGCTGGCAACACTCCTGTTATGTGCTGCCATTCTTTATTCTGATGGGATTTTGGATGGGCAGGGATGGGGAAATGGCCTGGAAAATGATGGGATTTTGGCTTGGAATTGGCCCAGAAAATGTTCCAAGTTTTGGAATTTCTGGAGTTGGCACAAAGGGAGATCACCCGGAAAACCCAAAAGGACATTGCGACACCCATCAGGTACTGCCATTTGTTATTCTGATGGGATTTTGGATGGGCAGGGATGGGGCAATGGCCTGGAAAATGATGGGATTGATGCTGGAATATTCTGTTTGGATTTTGTGTGGCACGGGAGATCACCCAGAAAACCCAAAAGGGCATTGTGACGCCCATCATGTGCCATTCTTTATTCTGATGGGATTTTGGATGGCCGGGAACAGGGAAATGGCCTGGAAAATGATGGGATTTTGGCTTGCAATTGGCCTGGAAAATGTCCCAAGTTCTGGAATTTCTGAGGTTGGCTTGGGGAGATAGCCCAGGAATGCCAGAGGGCACCACTGTCGTGTCATGTGCTGCCTTTCGCTACTCTGAAGGGGTTTTTGAAGACCAGGGATGTGGGAATGGCCTGGAAAATATTCCCTGTTCTGGAATTTCTGGGGTTGGCACAGGGAGATCACCCAGCAAACCCCAAGAGTGAGATTAAAGCCTTTTTCCCCCCCAAAATCCTGACCCGGCTCTCCATCCTGTGGGATTTGGGATGGGATGGATGATCTTTGCTCCACACTCTGCATCCTTCCCAACCCCAAAATCCAAAATTGCCGTCAGCCGGAATCAGATTAAATTTTTTTTTCCCAAAATCCTGACCTGGCTGTCTGAAGGAACACCTCCATCCTTTTGTGGGATTTGGGATTTGGGATGGGATGGAGGAGCTTTGCTCCACACTCTACATCTTTCCCACCCCCAAAATCAAATGATGTGGACACCACTGGGTGGGATAAAAACCTTTTTTCCCCCAAAAATCCCCAACTGGCTACCTGAAAACATCTCCATCCTGTGGGATTTGGGATTTGGGATGAGATGGAGAAAATTTGCTCCACATTCTGCATCCTTCCCACCCCCAAAATCAAATGATGTGGGCACCACCAGGTAGGATAAAAACCTTTTTCCCCCCAAAATCCCAACTCTGCTGCCCTAAAGGAACACCTCCATTCTTTTATAGGATCTGGGATTTTGGGTGGGGTGGAGGAGCTTTGCTCCACACTCTGCATCCTTCCCAGCACCAAAATCCAAAATTGCCGTCAGCCGGAATCAGATTAAAATTTTTTTCTGAAAATCCTGACCTGGCTGTCTAAAGGAACACCTCCATCCTTTTGTGGGATCTGGGATTTGGGATGGGATTTGGGATGGGATGGAGGAGCTTTGCTCCACACTCTGCATCTTTCCCACCCCCAAAATCAAATGATGTGGACACCACTGGGTGGGATAAAAACCTTTTTTCCCCCAAAAATCCTGAGCTGGCTGCCTGAAAACATCTCCATCCCGTGGGATTTGGGATTTGGGATTTGGGATGGGATGGAGGAAATTTGCTCCACATTCTGCATCCTTCCCAACCCCAAAATCAAATGTTGTGGGCACCACCAGGTAGGATAAAAACCTTTTTCCCCCCAAAATCCCAACTCTGCTGCCCTAAAGGAACACCTCCATCTTTTTGTGGGATTTGGGATCTGGGATGGGATGGAGGAGCTTTGCTCCACACTCTGCATCCTTCCCAACCCCAAAATCCAAAATTGCCATCAGCCAGAATGAGATTAAAATTTTTTTCCCAAAATCCTGACCTGGCTGTCTGAGGAACGCCTCCATCCTTTATAGGATCTGGGATTTTGGGTGGGGTGGAGGAGCTTTGCTCCATACTCCGAATCCTTCCCAACCCCAAAATCCTGACCTGGCTGTCTGAAAACACTCCATCCTTTTGTGGGATTTGGATTTGGGATTTGGGATTTGGGATGGGATGGGATGGGATGGGATGGGATGGATGGGATGGGATGGGATGGGATGGATGGATGGGATGGGATGGGATGGGATGGGATGGGATGGAGAGCTTGCTCCACACTCTGCATCCTTCCCAACCCCAAAATCCTGACGTGGCTGCCTAAAGGTGCACCTCCATCCTTTATGGGATTTGGATGGGATGGATGGATGGGGAGCTTTGCTCCACACTCCAATCCTTCCCAACCCCAAAATCCCGACCTGGCTGCCCTAAAGGAACACCTCCATCCTTTTATGGGATGTGGGATTTGGGATTTTGGGTGGGGTGGAGGAGTTTTGCTCCACACTCCGAATCCTTCCCAACCCCAAAATCCTGACCTGGCTGTCTGAAAACACCTCCATCCTTTTGTGGGATTTGGGATTTGGATTGGGATGGGATGGGATGGGATGGGATGGATGGGATGGGATGGATGGGATGGGATGGATGGGATGGGATGGGATGGGATGGGATGGGATGGAGGAGCTTGCTCCACACTCTGCATCCTTCCCAACCCCAAAATCCTGACCTGGCTGCTAAGGAACACCTCCATCCTTTTGTGGGATTTTGGGTGGGGTGGAGGAGATTTGCTCCACACTCCGAATCCTTCCCAACCCCAAAATCCGACCTGGCTGTCTGAAAACACCTCCATCCTTTTGTGGGATTTGGGATTTGGGATTTGGGAGCTCCGGGGCTCTGCAGAATTCACCCACGAGGCGCAAACGCCGGCTCTTCCCGTTTTCTCGTTAATGGGTTCTGCTCCGAGGGGACCGGGGAAGCGTTCAAGCGTTCAGCGCCCGTAAATGGAGAAAAACGGGGAAGGAGCCGGAGGGTTTCAGGGAAAGCTTCCAAAACGGGGAACTCTGCAGGAATAGAGATGCTCTGGTTTGCAGGAATTTGGTTTAAATCCTCGGGGTTTTGGTAAATCAGGCTTTGTCGTTTTCTGACCCCATTTGGAGGACGATCCCAAATCCGTGCATTCGCGGGATGCCCCGCTGGGAAATTCCTCATTTATGAGCTGGTTCTGTGTGATATTTTATGAAGATTGGTCCAAATATTTTATCCTCTTCTCAAATTTCCAGGAATTTGTGAATCTGGGAACATTTGTGAGCTCCTCATTCACCCTAAACCCTCGGTTTCCAGTAAATCCTGGAAAATCAGGTTGGAAAATCGTGGTGGTCGTTTCCCTGGGAATTCCTGCTGGTTTAACAAATAATTCTGTGCTGATGTTAAGACCACTCCAGTTTTGGGGTTTGAAACGTGGATTTCAGTCCATCCTTAACTTTTCAAAATTCACATAATTACAGAATTTTCAGAATTACGGAATCATTTGGGTTGAAAGGATGTCTGGATGCGCTCCAAACCTGGATCCACCTTCGAGTCAGATCATGTTGTTTGCAGCCAATAAAGAGATTTAAACTGAAGGAAAAATAAATTGGGAACAAACCTCAAATGGGTGGAAATTTGAAGATATTTACAGAGATTTTTGAGATTTAATCCCATTCACTCTCACTGTTTGGGAGTTTTTTGCCCCAGTTTTTGAAGGCACTTAAACGCCTTCAAAACTTGACCATTTGGACCGTTTTTAACTTGGCCATTTTGGAACCCAAAAATCCGTTTTCTTTGGAAAATGAAACTCGGGCTCCCGGTCTACGCTCAGACTTCAACTCCACACTGATGAGGCAATTTCCTCCAATTAAATTATCACAATTCCTCTCATCAACACGGCCACAATCTCTGGATGGGGCCTCTAAATTCTCAAATAAAGAGATACATTTTGTGTTGGTGAGCTACAGGAGCCAAACAAATCTCAAATGAAGACTGGTAAAAGCTTAGGGGATGTGGGACTGGATTTAAGGTTTCCCAAAGTGTTCTTACACAATTTTCTCACGACAAAAATCCCTGCAGGAAACTCTGGGCTGGCGTGGCAGTAATTTCATTGATTCTGGTGTTGTGTCAACGATTTTTGCATGTGCGGGATTTAATGAAGAATTTGTGAAGATTTGGAATTTGTGAAGATTTTGTGGCTGGAGGGTTTGATTTGCCCTGGAAACCCAAACGTTTGGGTCCCTTCGGATTTCCTGATTTGACACCCAGCTGAGCGTTCAAATTCCCTTTAATTTTGGCACTCGTGGGCTGCACGACCCCAAACGGACCCAACCTGACCCTCATTCCTGAAATCCCATAGGAAAACCCGCGCCACCTCACAAACCAGACACCCCAACACGTTAATTGGGGTGGAATTGTCCCCAATTCCCTCTCCCCTCCTGTTCCCAGCCCCAGCTCCTGCTGATTCCTGATCAATCAGGCTGATCTGAAACAGAGCCCAGACAAATCTAAGAGAATGAGAACAGACAATTTTAATCCAGGCCTAACAGGGCCCCCCTGGTACATCAGGGCAGACAAATCCGAAATGAATTTGTCACCCAAAATGGACCCCGAGTCACGAGATCTTCACCTTTTATCAGTTCTGCCTCATTAACATATTGGGTGTTAATTGTCCAATGATCTTTTCGGGTGATGATGTCACCCACCCAAACTCGGTGTTGTTTCCATATTTTGGGGCTCTGAGTTGTCCTTGGATTCAGCTCAGAGAGGAATTGTTTTGTCTAAAGATGGAGAACGGGAGTTTTTGTGTGTACTGAGGAATATAAGAAAACAGACAGATGAAAACACAGAAAGACAAAATCCTGAGGCATCAGTGCCCCCGTGCTGGGATGATGGATGGGGGCGGTGCAGCGGGGTCGATCAGCGGGGTCGCCGCCGTGCGAGCGTTTCGTTATCGAGCGCCGGCCCCTGACCCGGGCTCTGGTGATTTATGGCCGGGCCCTGCGTTGATCGTTTACCTTCAGCACTCACCTGGCCCCCAGAAATCAGCTTTTCGCTCCCCATTAGGGGCCGGGCACAGAGATCCCGTCAAAATCCCAAACGGGAGAGGAGGAAAGGGATGGGGAGGCCTGAGATGGTTTTCCAAACTGGTTTTGGGAGTAATAAAGGAATTATCTTGGGTTCTTTTTGTCTCAGAGAGGAAAAAAATCATCCAGAGAGAAATTTTACAGAATTTTTCCTCACTGAGCTGAAACAGAGGAGCCAAATCCATCCTGATGAATTTGGAAGAGGTGCCAGGGAAAAAACCCTGCAGTTACCATTTCTATGGATTTGGGGTGGAAGTCCCAGGAGAAAACTTCCTGCTAGGATTAAAGAGTTAAAAAGTTCTCATGAGTGCAGAGAAGGGGCTTATTATTGATTATTGATTATTTATTATGGATTATTGATTATTATTTATTAGTGGACTTGAGCGGTTTTGAGGCATCTTCGGCCAGAGGGTGCTGAACTGAAGGTTTTGGTGGTGGAGTGGGGAAAAAAATCGGTGTTGGTCCTCCTTGGAGTGGTGAAAGTGAGAAATTCAGGGATGGGTTGGGAGAAAGGAGGAACTCAGGCAGCGGACAAAGCATGGATTTTGGTTTTTGGGGTTTCTTGGAGGGTATTGTGGTTTGGTCTTTTGGTGGGTTTTTTTGTCTGATTTTTTTTTTGTTTGTTGTTGTTGAGGTTCTTTTTTGGTTTTTTTGGGGGGGGGTTTTTGTGTTTTTTTTTTGTTTGGGTTGGGTTTTTCCTTTAATTTGGGCTTTTTTTGCAGGCCCAATTTTCAATTTTTTTTTCCTCATCGCCTCCCGTATCCCAGAACAAAACAAACACAAAAAGCCCGGATTAAAAAACCCACTCACACAAACTTCCTCAAAGATTTCTCAAGCACAGCAAAACCCGCTCAGACTCATCCGAGACGAGCAATAAAATTCTCTCAGCTCTCAACAAACAATTCCATATTTTCAAGATTCAAGGCTGTGCTTCTCCCTGCACCTTCACAGTTAATTTCATTGTGAATTATTTCCTTTTCCAGGCCTCTCTTAAGCTTTTACTGCTGCTGCAGGATTTTAAAAGGAAAGTTTATAAAAAAACCTCAAAACTTATTTAAAACTTCACCTGTCCTGGTAGATTTTGGGGTAATTTCCATCTGCTTCGTTCCTGCTGTTGACTCAGCCCCTATTAATTTTCACAACCCTCTCTTCGGAAGGCAGAGGCTGATATTTAGTCCCTGGCCTGGTAAATTTTAATGACAATTTTGCATGCTTGACTAAATTCCTATTTTCCCCCGTCCCAGTCGTGCCTCTCCCTCACCTTGTTCTTTTTGGGATGGATTTTTGTGTTTTGGGACCGCTCCAAGGATGCGCAGAGGCGTCCGGCGCTGGTTGGGTTTTTTTTTTTTAGGGAGGATTTTTCCGAGGTGAGTTTGTCCCTAAATCTCTGAATTCCAGGAGGAGCCGAATCCCAAATCCCTCCTCACCTCCCACGTCAGAGCTGTGACTCAGGGACTGAAGGAGCTGTAAAACAGGAGGAGAAAATGAGAATTACAACTTCTCATGTTGGGAAGCTACTGGAAATCCACCAAAAAAAAAAACCCAAATAGTAAATAATGCCGTAATGAATTTTCCGTTTTGTGGGGTTCCTACAGAATTTCGTGAAGGGTTGTATCTGAACTGTTGCATTCTCCTGCAAGCCCCATCCTTGAAATCACCCCTGGAAATGATCTGATTTAAATCCTGGAGCGTTTGGGGTGAATTTATAGAGATCCCTTTTGGTTTTCTCCCTGGTAAATCCTATAAAACTTCCCCTGAAGGGAACGTGAATGTGAGCAAACCTTGGTGGGAGCAGGAAAATAAAAACAGAACCCAATTTGAAGCAAAAATCAACATTTTTAACTCTCCTAAGGTGAAGGAAGCAGCTGAAGGGTCCAGGGGAAAAAGGGTTCTCGCTTTTTCTGAGCTGCTTTTGCAGAGCTGAAGATGAATTTGGGGTTTATCCCCCGTTTCTGAGTGGCCCCAATAAATCTCGTGCCTTTGTGGGGGCACGGAGTGAGGCTGGGGTGGGTGGGAACCCCTAATTGGGGTGGTTGGGAACCCCTAATTGGGGTGGTTGGAAACCCCTAATTGGGGTGTTGGATCACCCTATTGGGTGGTTGGAACCCAATTGGGGTGGGTTGGGAATCCCAAATTGGGTGGTGGTTGGACCCTAATTGGGGTGGTTGGGACCCTAATTGGGGTGGTTGGGATCCCCTAATTGGGGGGTTGGGAACCCTAATTGGGGTGGTTGGGACCCTAATTGGGGTGGTTGGGATCCCCTAATTGGGGTGGTTGGGATCCCCTAATTGGGGTGGGTCCCCTAATTGGGGGAACCCTAATTGGGGTGGTTGGGAACCCCTAATTGGGGTGGTTGGGATCCCCTAATTGGAGTGGTTGGAAACCCCTAATTGGGGTCGCTTGGGATCCCCATATTGGGGTGGTTGGGAACCCTAATTGGGGTGGTTGGGATCCCTAATGGTTTGGCCCTAATTGGGGTGGTTCAGATCCCCTAATTGGGGTGGTTGGATCCCTAATTGGGTGGTTGGGTACCCCATATTGGGGCGGCTGGGATCCCCTAATTGGGGTGGTTGGAAACCCTAATTGGGGTGGTTGGGATCCCCTAATTGGAGTGGTTGGGAACCCTAATTGGGGTGGTTGGGATCCCATATTGGGGTGGTTGGGATCCCCTAATTGGGGCGGCTGGGATCCCCTAATTGGGGGGTTGGGATCCCTAATTGGGGGGTTGGAACCCTAATTGGGGTGGTTGGTATCCCCTAATTGGAGTGGTTGGGAACCCTAATTGGGGTGGTTGGGGAACCCTAATTGGGGTGGTTGGGATCCCCTAATTGGGGTGGTTGGGTACCCCTAATTGGGTCGCTTGGGATCCCCTAATTGGGGTGGTTGGGATCCCCTAATTGGAGTGGTTGGAAGTCCTAATTGGGGTGGTTGGAACCCTAATTGGGGCGGTTGGGATCCCCTAATTGGGGTGTTTGCGTACCCCATATTGGGTATGAGGTCCCCATGAGGATCGGGGTCTGGAGGAGCAGGGAACACCATGGCGGGCTTAGCAGCGCACAGGTGATGATAATGGATTCGTAATTAATAAATATTTATTAATAATACCTAATTTATCCAGTAATTTCACCTATAACTTCCAAAAAAACACCCACCAGAAGTTTCAGGTCTCCCTGAGCTGGCAGAGGGCAAATTATTCTTGGAGAAGTGAAGTCTCGTGGGGCGATACGGGATCGGGATTTCGTGGTTCTTTCCCATTGGTTTAAAACACCGCCCCGATTTCTGGAGGCTTTGGAATTGGCGTGGTTTGGGAATTCTCCAGGAAATCCCCCAAAATCTGGCCCCAAAATTGAATTTTGGGTGTTTTCAGCCATATCCAGTGGTGGCTGAGCTGAGCTGATCCTTTTCTCCAGGAAATCCCCCAAAATCTGGCCCCAAAATTGAAATTTTGGGTGTTTTCAGCCATCACGGGTGGTGGCTGAGCTGAGCTGATCCTTTCCCCCAAAACTTCTCCCAAAATCTGGCACTAAAATTGAGATTTTGAGTGTTTTCAGCCATCACTGGTGGTAGCTGAGCTGAGCTGATCCTTTTCTCCACGAAATCCCCCAAAATCTGGCCCCAGAATTGAGGTTTTGAGTGCCTGAAGCCTGGTGGTGGCTGAGCTGATCCTTTTCTTCAGAACTTCTCCCAAAATCTGGCACTAAAATTGAGATTTGGGGTCTTTTCAGCCATCACCAGTGGTGGCTGAGCTAGATCCTTTTCTCCTGAATTCCCCCAAAAATCTCGTCCCAAAATTGAGGTTTTGAGTGTTTTCAGCCATCACCGGTGGCTGAGCTGAGCTGATCTTTTTCCTCAAAATTTCTCCAAAAATCTGGTCCCAAAATTGAGGTTTTGGGTCTTTTCAGCCATCACTGGTGGTAGCTGAGCTAAGCTGATCCTTTTCTCCAGGAATTCCCCCAAAATCTGGCCCCTGAATTGAGGTTTTGAGTGCCTGAAGCCTGGTGGTGGCTGAGCTGATCCTTTTCTTCAGAACTTCTCCCAAAATCTGGCCCCAAAATTGAGATTTTGGGTCTTTTCAGCCATCACTGGTGATGACTGAGCTGAGCTGATCCTTTCCCCCAAAACTTCTCCCAAAATCTGGTCCCAAAATTGAGATTTTGGGTCTTTTCAGCCATCACCAGTGGTGGCTGAGCTGAGCTGATCTTTTTCCTCAAAACCTCTCCAAAAATCTGGCCCCAAAATTGAGGTTTTGAGTGTTTTCAGCCATCACCGGTGGCTGAGCTGAGCTGATCCTTTTCTCCTGGAATTCCCCCAAAAATCTGGTCCCAAAATTGAGGTTTTGGGTGTTTTCAGCCATCACCGGTGGCTGAGCTGAGCTGATCTTTTCTCCTGGAATTCCCCCAAAATCTGGTCCCAAAATTGAGGTTTTTTGTGTTTTCAGCCATCACCGGTGGTGGCTGAGCTGAGCTCTCTCTTGGCTCCTGCAGCTGGGTCAGACCTGGCTCCCGATTCCCAAACCATCCCCCTAATTATTATTAAAATCATTATTATTATTATTATTATTCACACTCCACAACCTCTCAACAACAAAACGCTCCGGGGCTCCCAACTCCTTGGTTTTGTTGTAGCCCAGAGGAAACTCCGCCGCTGTTTCCAACTTCTCAACCCCCCAAATATGAATTTAGATTGGAAATTCCGGCGGCTCCCGCCCGGCCCCGATAGAATATTGTAAAACACCTCGAGAGGGGGGCGTTTTCTCCCCCCAACCCAAACCTTTCCCTTTCTTTTGTGTAAATCTGTTTTCACCGCAGGAGCACATGCTGTCTCTTCTGGCTACAACGCTGCTTACTAATTCATCGATTCATCTTTAATGAGGCCCCCTGCCAATGTTTAAATAGCATTCGGAACAAAGAGAAAAAGGCAACATTTCCAAAAGCAGCTGCTTCTCCCCGATCTTGACATCTCGGGCCTCGCGGAATTTTTAAGGCGATTTTTTTTTTTTTTCTTTTCCCAAAAGTTGGTAATTTATAATTTAGGTGCAGCATTGTAATTAATTGTTCGTGAGATGGAGGGGAAATAGGGAGGGATAGGAATGGGATTTTTTTAAAAAAGAAAATAAAAAAAAAGAGGGAAGTTTCCCCCAGGCAGCTTTGAGATGTGAAACCAACATTCTGATTTCCACGGGTTGTGCGAGCATCATGGATGGAGCAGCGGGAGAATTCTCCTTGGCTGCCAAAATGGTTTGTGGTACTGAGCGAGTTGGTCCAAGGAGTGAAATGTCCAAAAAACCTGGGGATGTGGCACTGGAGGGCGTGGATTGGTGTGAAAGGAGCGGTGCTGGGGTGAAAGTTGGGTTTGATGGTCCTGGAGGCCTTTCCCGACCCCAATAATTCCCTGATCCCAATGGTTCAACCCTTCCCAGGGTGGAGTTGGCTCCACAAACTCCTCCCACGGGGTTTGGGTCACTCCTTGTCCTGGTTTCTCATTTCTCCAGGGACGGGAGGATGATCCGAGGTGGGAAAAGCGGAGGGAATTGGGGTTGTCCGGCCTGGAGAGGAGGAGCTTTGGGGTGGCTGAATTGTGGAGATGAAGGAAAGATGGAGGGAGAACTTTTACCAGGAGGAATGGCTTCCCACTGCCAGAGGGCAGGAATGGATTGGGATTTTGGGAAGGAATTCCTGGCTGGGAGGGTGAGGAAGGGCTGGGATGGAATTCCCAGAGCAGCTGTGGATCCCTGGCAGTGTCCCAGGCCGGGCTGGAGCACCTTGGGACAGTTTGAGGTGTCCCTGGGGTGGCCCTGGGTGGGATTTAAGATCCCTTCCCAAACCCCAAAATTCCATGATTCTGTGATTCCTTGAAAATTCTCTTTTATTTCTGAACAAAACCATCTGAAAATTGTTTCAGACCAGGAGGCTGCTGCCCTGAGTGCCTCGATCACACCGAGCTCTGAAATCCTGCCAGATCCACATGCCTGGCTCTCGGGTGAGCTCAGAACTCCTGGATGCCTCCCAAAATCGGGGCGTTTCTCACCTTTGGGATCTGCCCATCCTTGGTGCCTCCTCTGGACGCTCTCCAGCAGCTCCACGCCCTTCCAGCCCAACCCCAGCATTTCCCCAGGCCATGGTGATTCCTGATCAATCAGAATGATCTGAAATAGAGCCCAGACAAAGTTAAGAGAATGAGAACAGACAACTTTAATCCAGGCCTAACAACCCCCCTGGTACATCAGGGCAGGCAAAGCCTCCTCCTGAGCCTACACCCAAAATGGACCCCGAGTCACGAGATCTTCACCTTTTATCAGTTCTGCCTTATTAACATATTGGATGTTAATTGTCCAATGATCTTTTCAGGTGATGATGTCACCCACCCCAAACTCGCTCCCCCAATTCTCTGTTGTTTCCATATTTTGGGGCTCTGAGGTGTCCTTGGATTCAGTTCAGAGAGGAATTGTTTTGTCTAAAGATGGGAGAGAGGAGCTTTGCTGTCACTGAGAATACCAGAATACGACGCATGAAAATATAAAAACTAAAAATCCTAAGGCATCAGTGGGAGGGGACATTTCACACGGCTGATGGGGGATTTGGGGGTGAACTGCAGGGCTGGACCTGGATCTGCTGTGGGATCAATCCCTGGGATGGCCCCGGAGGGTTTTGGGGACATTCCCAAATCCGTCAGAGCTCCAGGAGCATTTGGACACCGCTCCCAGGGATGCTCAGGGTGGGATTTTGGGGTGTCTGAGCAGAACCAGGAACTGCCTGGACGATCCCAGCAGGATTCCAGCTCAGGATATTCCACAATTCCACAATTGGGAATTGTGGGAAAAAGGGAAGTCAGGGAATACTTTAATTCCCACCTGCCATCCAAACCTGGCAATGAAGCCCCAGACCGGAGAGGGGAAATATTTGGGAAAAAAACAAGGATTTAATTTTCCACTTTGATTAACGTTGCCCCCAATTTAGCTCCCCAAAAGGACATTTGTAGATGAAATACCAGCACGAATCCTGCAGCCCTGGCCACACGCAGCAAACACGACAACCCAACGAGATGAAGGCGGTTCGGAGGCATTTCCTGGGAGAAAAATTCGCGATCCCGTTTCCATGGAAGCGGCAGAGCATCCCAAGCGGCCGTGGGAGAGGGGAAGTGGGGAAGCGTCACCTCCTCCCTCCCAGCCCAGTAGGGGCACAGAGCTGGGGGGAGAATGGGGGAAAAATGAGGGGAAAATGGGGAAAAAATGGGGGGAGAACGGGGAAAAGGGGGGAAAGTGAGGGAAAAATGGGGGAAAGACAGGGAGAAAATGGGAAAAGTGGGAAAAATGGGAAAAAAAAAAATGAGGGAAAATGGGGGAAAATGGGAAAGTGAGGAAAATGGGGGGAAACAGGGAAAACTGGGGAAACCGGGGAAAAACAGGAAAAGGGGAAAACGGGAAAACAGGGGGAAAGAAAAGGTGAAAAAAAGAGGAAAAATGGGGGGAAATGGGGAAAAATGGGAATGGGGAAAATGGGAAAAGGGGAAATTGGGGGAAAATGGGGGGAAATGGGGAAAAACGGGGGAAAAACAGGGAAAATGGGGGAAAAAAGGGGAAAAATGGCTTTCTGAGGAGGGGCAGAGAAATGGGAGAGGATACGGGGACATTGGGTTCCGGGAAGCTCTGGGGAGTGGGGTGGCTCCATCAACGACTTCCCGCGTTCCTTTGGGCAGCTCCTCCCAGAAGGCGCCTTCCAGTTCCTGTGGAAATCAAGGGTTGGTGCTGCTGGGCTCAAAATCAGAGCCTTGAACATCCCGGGGCGGGGTCAGGATGACAACAGGGGGTTTGCACTGGGTGTGGCCATAAAACACCGGGGCTGGGCACAAAACACAAGATATGGGCACAAAACAGAGGGTTTGGCCACAAAACACAGGGTTTGGCCACGAAACACAAAATCTGGCTGCAAACACAGGTTTGGCCATAAAACACAGGGTTTGGCCATAAACATAAGATCTGGGTACAAAACAGAAGGTTTGGCCAAAACCACCAAATCTGGCCAAAAAAACACCAGATACGGCCACAAAACATCGTTCAGGCCACAAAATTTGGCCACAAAACATAAACTCTGGCTGCAAAACACAGGATTTGGCCACGAAACACAGGGTTTGGCCACGAAACAACAAGATCTGGACACGAAAGACCAGGTTTGGCCACAAAACATAAGATCTGGGCACAAAACAGAAGGTTTGGCCAAAAACCACCAAATCTGGCCAAAAACCGTCAGATATGGCCATAAAGAAACCAGGTCTGGCCACAAAACACCAGGTCTGGCCACAAAACAGAGGATTTGGCCACAAAACACAAAATCTGGCTGCAAAACACAGAGTCTGGCCACAAAACACAGGGTTTGGCCATAAAACACAGGGTTTGGCCACAAAACATAAGATCTGGGTACAAAACAGAAGGTTTCGCCAAAAACCACCAAATCTGGCCAAAAACCGTCAGATATGGCCACAAAAAAAACAGGTCTGGCCACAGAACACAAGGGCTGGCCACAAAACAGAGGATTTGGCCACAAAACATAAACTCTGGCCGCAAAACACAGGGTTTGGCCACAAAACACGAGATTTGGGCACAAGAGACCAGGTTTGGCCACAAAACATTAGATCTGGGCACAAAACAGAAGGTTTGGCCAAAAAACACCAAATCTGGCCAAAACCCACCAGATATGGCCACAAAAAACCAGGTCTGGCCACAGAACACAAGGGCTGGCCACAAAACAGAGGATTTGGCCACAAAACAGATAAACTCTGGCCGCAAAACACAGGGTTGGCCATACACGTTGGCAAACGGGTCCATCAGGCCAAACACAGGGTTGGCCACAAAACACGAGATCTGGCACAAAGACCAGGTTTGGCCACAAAACATAAGATCTGGGCACAAAACAGAAGGTTTGGCCACAAACCACCAAATCTGGCCAAAAACCGTCAGATATGGCCATAAAGAAACCAGGTCTGGCCACAAAACAGAGGATTTGGCCACAAAACATAACTCCTGGCTGCAAAACACAGGGTTGGCCACAAAACACGAGATCTGGGCACAAGAGCCAGGTTTGGCCACAAAACATAGATCTGGCACAAACGAAGGTTTGGCCAACACCAATCTGGCCAAAAAACCGATGGCCACAAAATCAGTGCACAAGTCTCACAGGTCACATTTCTGTGCAACAATTACGATGATTTTTTAAAGCTGATGAACTTTGATGCAGGGCCAGGGAGTTCTCAAATTGTTTTCACATTTCTGTGTCAAGCAATCCCATGTATTTTTTTTTTTTTTTTAATTTTTTCCCTCTGCCTCATAACCCGCCAAGTGGAGCAGACGTGCAGGAAGTTTTATTTTTTATTTCGCTCCGGTAGACTCGTAAAGGGGGCAGCCCCGGCGTACGGAGCAACAGGAGTCGCGTGAAACTGGAATTTATTCTTTATTTATGGCATTTCTGGAAGGCAGACACCTTCGGGTTTGGGGCAGGGTGAAAGCCCAACGTGTTCTGGGTTTTCACAATGATTTTTTTCTTTCACAATCTGGGCCCGCAATCATTTCTGACAATTTCCTGGTGACTGGAGCGTCACCGAAACTGAGGGATAAACAAAAATTCTCCAATGTTTTTAATGTTAGAAAGTCAAGGAATTATTTTATTTTCTGGCCACAGAAATCATTTCACCCACACACAGCCCGGCTGTGCAGAGAAAATCATTCCGTGACACGTGATTTCACAAGATTCTCCCAAACTTTTCCAGCACCAACCCAAGAGCTCTCATTGGTGTTCAATGTCCATGGTCCAACGGCGCAGTTCTCAGCATTTGGGTTCCTGCTGGATCCCGATTTCTTCACCTCCGATGCTGATCAGGTCCTGCTCCTCATCTCTCTGTGCCCAGAGCAGGAGTGTCCGAGCAGCCGGGGTGAGGATTGGAGCTGATGGACACTGCTGGACACTGATGGTCACTGTGGACACTGATAGGTCACTGATGGTCACTGATGGTCACTGATGAGTCATGTGGTCACGGATGGTCACTGGTGGTCACTGATGGCTATTGAGGGTCACTGCTGGTCACTGCTAGTCACTGCTGGTCACTGATGGACACTGATAGTCACTGATGGTCACTGATGACCACTGGTAGGTCCTCTGGTCACTGACTGCACTCTGATGGTCACATGACTGGCCACTGCTGGTCACTGCATGGTCACTGATGGTCACTGATGGTCACATTGCTGTTTATGGTCACTGATGGCCACTGCTGGTCACTGATGGCACTGATAGTCACTGATGGTCACTGATGGTGACTGATGGCACTGATGGTCATGTGGCCGTTGATAGTCACTGCGCTCACTGTGTCATCTGATGCCACTGCTGGTCACTGATGGTCACCGATGGTCATTGATGTTCCATTGATGGTTGCTGATGGCCACTGCTGGTCATTGGTGGCCGTTGATAGTCACTGCTGCTCACTGATGATCACTGATGGCCACTGCTGGTCACTGCTGGTCACTGGTGGTCACTGATGGTCACTGTTGGGTCATGTTGAGGCTGTGATGGTCACCGATGGTCACTGTTGGTCACTGAAGAGGGAAAAGGGAAATGGGAAAAGGGAAAAGGGAAAAGGGAAATGGGAAATGGGAAGAGGGAAAGGAAAAAGGGGAAGGAGAGGGAAGGACAGAACCAAAGGCTGAGGGGTGAG
>VKON01003587.1:121567-157633 GCA_009741485.1 Malurus cyaneus samueli | reverse complement strand
CTCGTCCAGCTGGTTCGATTACATGCAGCTGGTATACTATATGTTGCTAATATCATTATTAAAAACCTTAGAGCAATATATGAAAAGGTTATCATTGATAATATATTGAAAATGATTATATTGTATTTAATAATAGTAAAATGCTATTACATTCTTACATTGATAACGTATAAAAAAAGCTATAGAAATATTCAATTAAAGCCTCATAAGCACCTTGTCACTTTGATATAAACTACAAGGATCACCTGTCTGCAGGGCCCTGCCTGTCTTCCTGGGGCAGCCTCCGGCTGCAGGTGGCCATGTGATTGCGGGGCCCTGCAAAGGTGCTGCTGCAGGGCTCGGCACCTAAGGAGGCTCCCAGCAAGAGCCTGAGCCAAAAAGGTAGACATGGGACTTTCAGTACATGTTCACGCATGCAGACGTGATGATCCTGCTGTGTCCCTTCCGACTCACAGTGTTCTGTCATTCGCCTTTACACTCCTGCTCTGTTCTCTCATCCCCAACTTGCCTCCGCTTAAGAAGGAAATGCGAAGGGTAAAATTCCTTCCTCTTGACGCTAAGCCAGCTTTCCCTTCTGTCGCAGGCTGTGCAGCTGGGGTTTGGAGTGCCAGGATGTAGCAGTGCACAGAGGTGATTTTGGGGCGTGGAAGCAGCAGCGGGCGGGGTTTGGGGTGCTGGGGAGCTCTGAGGGGGTGCAGGGGGTTTGATCGCGAGGGGAAGGGGCCCTGGGGCTCCACTCCCACCTTCGCTCCGCCCGTAGGCCCTCCCGGCAGGAAGTGAGGGCGGAGCTTGACATTGTCCCTCTGCCACCTGCTCCCGCTCCTGTGCGCCCACGCCCGTGCCTCAGTTTCACCAGAATCACGGGGCGGGGAGCCGCCCCGAGGCCGGTGCAACTCCACGGGGGAACGCTGCAGCCCTGCAGGGCCCGCTCGCCGAGACCGCACCTCGGGATCCGGGTCAACAACCTGCAGAAGGATTTAGCAGAGCCCACGGGCTGCGAACTGCGCGCTGGGCTTAGTTGGGACCCCACCGGGCGGGGGAGACCCCAAACCAAGGGATCCCACTTCATGCCCAGGCTGACCGCTTGCGGCACCGAGACGGAAAGAGAGAGGTTACAAACAAAAACACTCATAGAAATACTTTCTCTAACTTGCTTCCACTGGATGCTGCATGGCACCTACAAATTGAACAGAAAGCAAGTTCTCACACTGAAACAAACACTTTTGCAGAGACCTTTCCCCTTGCTTCCCTGCAACCGCTGCAGGGAAGCGAGATGCAGCAGTTAGAGTGTTTACAAACAGGAACTCATATAGAAGTACTTTCGGTAAGTGGTTCCAATGTATGCTGCCTTCCGGCCTATAAAGCATGCAGAAGCAATTTTCTCCACTGAAAGCAACACTTTTGCAAAGAGTTTCCCCTTTTCCCAGCGTGCCCGCTTACAGGTAAGCGAGATCAGCAAGTTAGAGTGTTTACAACAAAACGGACTCCATACAAATACTCTCTTGTAAGTGCTTCCTAATGTATCAACATGGGCTATAAAGCTGCAGAAGCAAGTCTACCTGCAGCAAACTTTGGAAGCGCCTTTCCCTTTTCCCAACAATGAGCTTGCAGGAGCAAGAATGCAGCAAGTTAGGGTTTCAAACAGGACTCTCATTGAAAACTTCGAAGGTTTCCACTGATGCTGCCTTGCGCCTTATAAAGCCTGCAGAATCGAGATTCGCCACTGAAATGCAACCTTTGGCAAGAGCTTTCCCTTGTTTCCCCACTACGTTGACCACTTGCAGCATGCGAGATGCAGTCAGTTAGATGGTTACAAACAAAGAATCTCATAGAAATACTTTCTGTAAGTGGTCTCCTCCATGCGTACTGAGTGCCCTTGCCACTTATAATGCGTGGGTGTCAGGGTTACTACTGCCTGCAGCCGCCATGAGAGTTTTGTAACTATCCTGGTATTAGGATATTCCTGCAGCTGCTGTGAGGCTTCTGGTATGGCCTGGCTAAAAGACCCAAAAGACCCCAAAAACACCTTCAAAGCTGTGAAACAGAAAGCCTACAACATGCCTAAAGAAAATTGAATAAGTCCTAAAAAGGACTTAACAATAGTGTAAAAATACCGAAATGTAAACCTCCAAGCCAGTTCTAAGTAGTCCTGAAAGGCCCCACATATAGTGTGAAACTATCAAAATAACCTTAAGGAAAAGAAAAAACAGTAATGAAGCTCTGAAAAAACTTGAGAAGTATCCCTTAAAGACACTCTGAGTAGTCCTGGAAGAAAGCTTTAAAAGTCTAAAAAGCCCCTAAAAATACTTCCTAAGTAACTCATAAAATGCCCTTTTAAAAGTGGAAAAGAAGATTCTCATAGGAAAATTTGGAAGTGGTCCTTTAGAAATGTGTTGAATAGGTCTTAGGAAGGATTAACGAGCTAGCAGCACACCAATAAGCCTTAAAAAATTTAATGGTAGCCTGATAAAAAAAAGCCTCCTAACTTATCTTAAAAAGTCTCAAAAAGGCTGTAAATATGTCTTAAGAAAAAGCTTTTAAAAACGCTTGGTGACCAGCTGGAGGGGCGTGGAGGTGGGCGGTGCGAGGGGCAGAGCAGGGGCATGCTGAGGTGCAGCTGGGCTGTGCGGCCAACCTTAGGGGCGCTGTTGCTGCCAAGTGAGGGGCTGGGGTGAGGATGATGGGAAATGTCGTCTCCGGAATCCGTGCAAAAAACTTGTCTGCTTCTGATATACGCTCCCGGTCCTGGGCACGGCCTGCGCTCAAACTCAAGTGCACGAACATCAGCTTTTGCAGACTGTCCGGGAGTGTAGCACGGAGAAAAAACTCCGACTGCTCTGGGGTGAAACACAGAATGTTCGCAAACACGCTAGCTGGAATTTTTTTTTCTAAATTAAAAAAATGTTGAAAATCCCTGAAAGGTAAATCACACTCACAAGGTAAACATCGACACACCAACTCTTCACAGGCAGTCCACCCTTTCTTCATCCTTATACACGGATCACAGGACTGACCTTCAAAACTCTACTGAGAAGATCTTCGACACAAATCTTCCGACTTGCCGCTCATTGATTCAAACTGTAGACCTGGGAAAATCGTAGCTGTGGGACTGTGCATATCATAATCTGCCCTCGGGGACCCACGAGACAAGTGAGGCAGTCTCAATGGCTATCTGAAAGGTAGAGTATCCACATTGGGCCCGCCCCCGCCATATATTTCTCCCAAAACCCATAGACAATAGATCACCATGGAAGTTTATAACTCTATCCTACTCGGTGACTGCAGCTGCAGGGCAGGGCAGCTCTGAGCCTAAGTGGGCCCCCGGACGCACGCAATCCCGAATATAAGCAAAAGATGACCAGACTTGAGATACTCTCCATGAACGATTAATCCTTGAAGCCAATATACTTTGAGATGAAGAAAACCATGGAACCACCCACCCATGGGAGGAAGGTCTGATATCCTCCACTATTAGAAGTCAAGGGAATGACACAAATGAAAAGAAAGTACTACTAAACGAGAGATGGATGTGAGCATCTTGCATAATCTTCAGTCTCAAAAAGTAAAAATTAAAAGATGGACAGAATAAAGCCCAATCAAGGAAAATATGCAAGTAGATGAGCCCACTGTCAACACACCCAGAATGGATGCCCGCAGAGCAGTCGAGACAAAACAGAGCCCTATGAACACAGAAGACAACGGACACAAACACATAACATAGCACATTGAAAAACTGCCCAGAAGTTTGACATTATGGAATCCAAGATTAAATAGGGCAGGAATGACGCAGACAATTCTGATGCCGAAGAAAGAAGCTCTGCAAGTAAATAGCATATGAACTGTGAAACGTAACTTCTGACAAGAAAGTAGTGCCAAAGCTTAAGAGGGCGCTCAAAGTGTGGGGCCACTGCCTCAGGTATCTTAGATAGTAGCAGTGATCTATTGCCTTGGTTAAATAAAACTTGGGGAGAGAGAATACCTCTGAGTCAGGGAGCTGAGACCTTGTGGATAAGAACAGGACAGCTTAAACCAAATTACACTGTATACAGGAATGTTTGGCAAGGGCAATTGCAAATCGCGAAATATTTTGTTAAGAAAGTAGAGAATTTGTGAAACTGATTGCTGAATCATTTACAGTGTTATAAAGGCAGCATTGGTTGTGGGTTAAATTCCTCCTTTGTTCCCCTCTGGGAATTTTCTTCCCATTTTGTTTCTGGGATAAGCCACTAATCCGGCCTCATCCTTTGATGGCGGGTGATAAAAGGACAATAAGACCCTAATGCCCCCCAACAGTCTTGCCAAGCGCTCGGAAGAGTGTTTTGTGTGAGGGGGTGATTTGCAGTTGTTTGCTGCTTTGCGGGAAAAGGTAGTTGCTCGCGTGCTGCTCTGGAGAAAGCTGGCCGCCTTTCTGCGGAGACCAGTCACCCTGCTCATTGGGTCTTGCCTTGCTGCAAGACAAAGAACAGCCGTGGTTTTCTTCTCCTGGTGCCTTGCTGGGGATTCCAGCTTCAAGGGTGAGCTTGCCCCACCGTCTCGCAGACCGCGGGATGCTGCTCGTCTCTTTGGCTGTCCTGGGTTTCTTGCTTGTCAGAGGAGCACGAGATCGGATCGTTCCGCTGTGAGTTTTGCAGAGAAACTTTTCTCCCATCCAACCGCTGCCATGTTCAATCATTGGCGATGCGGGAAGAATCTGAGTCACTGCGACCCGCGTCACCGGCATCACCTACAGTCCCAGAGAACTGCCGCACCCGCCCTGCCACCAGGGACCAACAGCGCCCCTGCCGGCTGGGGACTGTAACTGAAACCAAAGGGAGGGTGTGCTGAGAGGCTGTCAACTGGTTTGGGACTGGGCTTTGCTAATTGGTTATTATAACTTGCTTCACCTTGTTATGCAATTAGTAAAAACTGTTATCCCTTTACCACATACTTGCTGAAAGCCCGTGATTTTTCAAGCTATAATAATCGGAGGGAAGGGTCATATCCACTCACTCAAGGGGGTCCCTGCTTCATTGGCAAACACCTGTCTTCAAACCAAAATGTTTAAAAAAAGTGGCTTTGCCGTGCACCTGGCAGAAGTCCATTCCTCAATCGCTGAATGTTTTTGAGAAGCACAGCAGGCCTAGAGAAGAAGCAAACGAACAAGCCAGTGTGACCGTGGCGATCACTCAGACCCAAAGGGCAGTCTCAATCGGCAGAAGATCCCATGAGAAGTCGATTAAAGAGCTGATGATGCGAAGCACACAGAAACACGAATGGCTTGAAGCTCCCCAGCCCTGCCCCTTGTCGGCAAAAGGCTCGGCTGATGCTGAGGAAAACTATCTCCTTTACTCCAAGGGGCCGTCCCCTACAGCCCTCTTCCTTCTAAGCTAACTACCAGATTACCTCCTGATCCAAAGGTCTTTCCCTCTCCCTGATCGCTGGTCCCGAACACTAGCTTTGGAAGATGAACAACAAAATCCATCTCCCAGAAAGAAGTGTCACACCATGGATGTCAATAATCCCCCCTGGTCCGCTTTGGGTCACTGGCAAAAATTCAACAAAGAAAATTCAGACCATCGAGACGTGATATAGGATATCACCAAGACATGCCACATATCATGTATTAAGAATGCATGTTCTCAAATAGACAAGTCCTCAAGGAGTCCCCAGGTCCCATAGTACAATTGATTACCTTTGCACACGGAAATATAGTGAAAATGGCTACAGAGGGAGTGGTGTTCACAATACTTTAAAGGTTTAAAGTAGACTCCTCTTGACCACATCTACAGAGTTGAAGAAGTCTATAGGTAATATTCCAGGCTCCACTGGGTAATCTATACACCATGAAAAATTAACCTTTATCATATGCAGGCTTGTAATAACTGGTTCTTTATGGGTGAAAGATAGGATCAAAGGGAAAGATTGACAAGGGCCTACTAGTTAGTGGATATTAAAAATTGATATTCCCGTACAAGCATACCTTCCAAGTTCCCGATTTTCCAGTCCCCCCGGGCCTAGAACGTTGACTTCCTGGAAAGGCCGTTACACACATCCCGAACGTGCAACTTTGCATATTATTATAATAAGTCAAAGTTTTACATAAGTTACTTGATGTGACAAAACAGTCAATGTTCTACAACCTCAGATGTTCCTCAATAAGATAATGGGTGTCCATTTCAAAAGTAGTGAACTTTTAAACCATCAAAGGGGGGTATGAAGTAAAGTCCTTTCCCAATATTGCAGTTCACTTAAAATTGATTGAAAGACCTGTGGGATCAAAAAACTTGGGCCCGCTCTGCAGAGTAGCGGGAAGAGCCCCCACAAATCCCCTTGTGGTTCATTCTAAGATGCGTAAAACCAAGAAGAATTAATATCTGCATGTGCAAGGTGTAAATTATGACTCCTGTTCTGAGTGGCTTTCAGTCTCAGCAGCATGAGGTAACATATCCAATAGATACAAAAAGAGCAAGCCATAGATACAAGCACATATCTGAAGATTAAATAAACAAGGCAATAGGGTATAAATATGTGAAAGTTTCTTTCTTCATGCCCTTCATGTTTAGATTTCCACCTGTAAAAGATGAGAGAAAACAACTCAGTTCGATCTCTAACGGAGTGGGATGAAAAATCCCCCTCACCTCCAGCGCTGCAATAAAACAATACCTGCTCTAAAAGACACCAATCTATGGAGTTTTTCATTTTAAGCCTTTTTCAGACATCACAGGCAGGTTTCTGTAGGGGCGGGCCAGGCAGAGGGTGGATCGGATGCTTTGCAATTCGCTCCCGTCGCCCTTCTGGTTGTCCCCACGTGCGCCGAGCCCCACCTGCGCTGTGACACCCCACGTCCTCCCGCCCCGCTCCGCCCCCGCTGGCTGGATTGGCTGGTGCTCGCTGGCCCGCGCCCACTGGCACGTGGCACCGCCTCCTGCCGCTCCCCGCTGGCCTGCTGGTTGGCCGTGTGCTCCAGGCCCCGCCTCCTCTTGTTTCCCGCGTGCTGAATTCGCCCGCCCTCTCACGTTGCCATGGCCGCGGGTGAAGAAGGCCAGCAGGTGCCTGTCGCTTGGAGGCTGGCGAAACCCCGAGCCGGGTGGGGCCTGGCTGTGCAGGTTGCAGCGCTCGGAGCCGGGCGTGCGCAAGGGCACGGACCGAGCGGGCTGGGGGTCGCCTGGGACGGAAGGACAGCCGGCCAGGGCCCGGCGCTGCCGGCACTATGTGCTACTGTGGCGTTGGCTTGCAAAGCCAGCAAAGCAAAGCAAAGCGCAGCCAAAGCCACAGTTAAAACAAGTACTGAGCAAAAGTTTCTGGGGGAAAATTGGATTAAAAAGCGGCCAAAAATCAGATTAAATATGAGAAATTGGAACTTGGGGCAAAAAAATGGCAACTAAAAAATGAAGAATGTGGATTAAAGTGAGAAATTTGGATCCGAAATCAGAAAATTCAGATTAAACTTCTTGAGGGCATTTGTGGTTCTGGGAGAGGGCTTGGGGCATTTTTTTGGGGATAATTTTGGGGTCCTAGCCTGGCTGTGTGCTCGGAGAGAATTTGGTGATCTTCAGGGAGATGGGAAGGGGTTTTGGTGTTTCTTGGGGCCATTTTTATGGCATTGTGTCCATCTGCAAAGCCCTGCACGGCGGGGCCCTCCTGGGCAGTAGAGCTTGTGCCCACATGGCAGCAGCTGCCTGGGCCCGTGCCTTTCTCTCACCAATCTGCTGCTCACGGTGTCTAGGTTCCACGGAAGGTGTAAGCAAAGCAGTCTGTATTCTCTTAATATCTCCATGACACTGCTAGAAAAAGATGTGAAAGTTCTGAAGAAAGGAAAAGAAAGAAGAAAGTTCATGTATACACGATTTTACGTATCTTTGTATTATCCAGCTGGTTAGATTATCTGCAGCTGGTATACTATATTGCTATACACTATTAAAAGACCTTAAGCAATAGTATAAAAGGCTTATTGATAATATATTGAAATCGATACATTGTTTTTTGATAATGTAAAAAGTTATACATGCTTATATTGATACATAAAAAAGCTATAGAAAATTTCAATTAAAGGCTCCATAAGCGCCTTGTCACTTTGATATAAACTACTGGATCACCTGTCTGCAGGGCCCTGCCTGTCTTCCTGGGGCAGCCTCCGGCTGCAGGTGGCCATGTGGTTTGTGGGGCCCTGCAAAGTGCTGCTGCAGGGCTCGGGCACCTAAGGAGGCTCCCAGCAGAGAGCCTGAGCCCAAAAAGGTAGACTCGGGACCTTTCAGTACATGTTCACGCATGACGTGGATGATCCTGTGTGTCCCTTCCGACTCACAGTGTTCTGTCATTCTGCCTTTACAACTCCTGCTCTGCTTCTATCATCCCCAACCTTGCCCTCCTGCTCTCCAGAAGGAAATGCGAGGGTAAAATTCTTCTCTTGACGCTAAGGCCAGCTTTCCCTTCTGTCGGCAGGCTGTGCAGACGTGGCGTTTGGGTGCCGGGGATGTAGCAGTGCACAGGCGATTTTGGGGCGTAGCGAGCAGCGGGCGGGGTTTGGGGTTGCTGGGAGCTCTGAGGGGTGCAGGTGGGTTTTGAGCTGCGAGGGGAGGGGTCCTGGGACTCCACTCCCACCTTCGCTCCGGCCGTAGGCCCTCCGGCAGGAAGTGAGGGCGAGGCTTGACATTGTTCCCTCTGCCACCCCGTGCCCTGCTGCTCCGCCCCGTGCCTCAGTTTCACCAGAATCACTGGGTGGGGAGCTGCCCCGGCCGGTGCAACTCCACGGGGAAACGCTGCAGCCGCTGCAGGGCCCGCTCGGCCGAGAGCCGACCTCGGGATCCGGGTCCAACAATCCTGCAGAAGATTTAGCAGAGCCCCAACGGGCTGCAGAACTGCGCTGCTGGGCTTAGCTGGGACCCCACCGGGCGGGGGAGACCCCCAAACCCAAGGGATCCCACTTCATGCCCAGGCGTGACCGCTTGCAGGCAACGCGAGATGCAGGAAGCGAAGAGTGTTTCACAACAAAAACCACTCATAGAATATTTCTCTTGCTTTCCACTGGATGCTGCGTGACACGCTATACAATTGAACAGAAGTAAGTTCTCACACTGAAAGCAACACTTTTGCAAATAGCCTTTCCCCTTGTTCCCCTCGCATGACCGCTTGCAGGGAAGCGAGATGCAGCAAGTTGAGTGTTTACAAACAGAACTCATATAGAAGTACTTTCAGTAAGTGCTTCCATGTATGCTGCCTTCCGGCTCTAAAGCTGCAGAAGCAAGTTCTCACACTGAAAGCAACACTTTTGCAATAGTGTTTCCCCTTGTTCCCCAGCCGTGACCGCTTACAGGTAAGCGTGATGCAGCAGGTTAGAGTGTTACAAACAGGAACTCCCATACAAATACTCTCTCTGTAAGGTGCTTCATGTATTGCACATTGTGGCTTATAAAGCGTGCAGAAGCGAGTTCTCACACTGAAAGCAACACTTTTGGAAAGCGCCTTTCCCCTTGTTCCCCAAGCATCAGCACTTGCAGGCTGGTGAGATGCAGCAAGTTAGAGTGTTTACAAACAAGAACTCTCATGGAAATACTTTCTGTAAGGTGCTTCCACTGTATGCTGCCTTGCCACTTATAAAGCGCGGGTGTCAGGATTACTACTGCCTGCAGCTGCCATGAAAGTTTTGTAACTATCCTGGTATTAGGATTATTACCTGCAGCTGCTGTGAGGCTTCTGGTATTGGCCTGGCCCTAAAAAACCCAAAAAGACCCCCATAAATACCATTCAAAAGCTGTGAAAACAAAAAGCCTACAACATGCCTAAAGAAAATTAGAATAGTCCTAAAAGGACTAACAATAGTGTAAAAATACCAAATGTAATCCTCCAAGCCAGTTCTAAGTAGTCCTGAAAAGGCCCCACAATATGTGTGAAACTATCAAAATAACCTTAAGGAACAGAAAAAAACAGTAATGAAGCTCTGAAAAACTTGAGAAGTATCTTAAAGACTCTGAATAGTCCTGGAAGAAGCTTTAAAAAGTCTTAAAAAGCCCCTAAAATACCTTTAAAATGCCTTTAAAATGTAAAAGAAAGGAAAGTGGTCCTTAAAATTTGTTGGTCCTAGGAAAGGTGTGAAAGAGTCTAGAGACACTCCAAAAGCCTAAAAAAATCTTTACGGTAGTAGTCTAGAGACACTCCGAAAAGCCTTAAAAAAATTTTAGGTAGTGAAAAAAAAAGCTCTTAACTTATCTTAAAAGTCTCAAAAAGGCTGTAAATATGTCTTAAGAAAAAGCTTTTAAAAACTGGCTTGGTGACCAGCTGGAGGGGCGTGGAGGTGGGCGGTGCGAGGGGCAGAGCAGGGGCATGCTGAGGTGCAGCTGGCGGTGCGGCCACCTAGGGGCGCTGTGCGCTGCCAAGTGAGGGGCTGGGGGTGAGTGATGGGAATGTCGCTCCCGGAAACCTCAAAAAAAATTGTCCTGCCTGATAAAGCCCCGGCCTGGCACAGCCTGCGCTCAAACCTCAGTGACGAACATCGCTTTGCAGACTGTCCAGAGCGAGGGAGAAAAACCCCCAGCTTGGGGGGGAAAAAATGCAAACCTAGCTGGAATTTTTTTTTATTCTAAATAAAAAAATGTTGAAAATCCTGAAAGGTAAAAATCACACTCACAAGGTTAGAACCAGTCGACACACACTCTTTCACAGGCAGTCACCCTTTCTTCATCTTATACACGGATCACAGGACTGACTCAAAACTGTCTACTGAAGATGCTTTGACACATCTTCCGACTGCCGCTCATTGATGTCAAACTGTAGACTCTGGGAAAATCGGTAGCGTTGGTGACTGTGGCAATCAGAATCTGCCTCGGGGACCCACGAGACAATGTGAGGCAGTCTACAAGTGGCTATCTGACAGGTAGGAGTTATCCCCACATCGGGCCCATATATTTTCTCCCCAAAACCCCATAGACAATAGATCAACCATGAAGTTTTATAACTCTTCTTCCTAGCCGTGACTCAGCGTGCCAGGGCAGGGCAGCTCTGAGCCTAAGTGGGTCCCGGACACACGGCACCCCGAATATAAGCAAAGATGACACAAGGACTTGAGATAACTCTCCAGAACATTAATCCTTGAGCACCAATATACTTTGAGATGATGGAAACCATGGAACTACCACACTCATGGGAGGAAGGTCTGATATCCTCCATATAGAAGTCCAAGGGAATGACAAATGAAAAGAAGGTACTACTAAAACTGAGGAGATGGATGTGAGCATCTTGCATAACTCTTTCAGTCTCAAAAAGTAAAAATGTAAAGATGACAGAATAAGCCCAATCCAGGAAAATATGCAAGTAGAGAGCCCACTGTCAACACGACCCAGAATGATGCCGACAGAGCATCGAGACAAAACAGAGCCCTATGACACAGAAGACAACGGACACAAACCACATAACATAGACACAAGTTGAAACTGCCCAGAGGTTTGACATTATGGATCCAAGATTAATAGGGCAGGATGAGCCAGACACTGATGCCGAAGGAAAGAAGGCTCTGCAGCAATAGCATATGACTGTGAAACGTAACTTCTGACAAGAAGTTAGTGCCAAAGCTGTTAAGAGGGCGCTCAAGTGTGGGGCCACTTGCCTCAGGTATCTTAGATAGTAGCAGTGATCTATTGGCCTTGGTTAATATAAAACTTTGGGGAGAGAGATACTCTGAGTACAGGGAGCTGAGACCTTGTTGGAAAGAACAGGACAGCTTAACCACACACTGTAACAGGATGTTTGGCAAGGGCATTGCATGCGAAATATTTTTTGTTAAGAAAGTAGAGAATTGTGAAACTGATTGCTGATCATTTGTACAGTGTTATAAAAAGGCAGCATTGTTGTTGTGGGTTAAAATTCTTCTCCTTTTGTTCCCTTTCTTTGGGAATTTTTTCTTTCCCATTTGTTGCTGGGATACACTAATTGCCGGGTCATCCTTTTGATGGCTGGGTGATTAACAAAGACAATGATACCTATGCCCCACCTTAACAGTCTTGCCAAGCGCTCGGAGAGAGTGTTTTTGTGTGATGGGGGGGTGATTTGCAGTTGTTTTGCTGCTTTGCTGGGAAAAGGTAGTCTGCTCGCTGGCTGCTCTGGAGAAAGCTGGCCTGCCCTTTTCTGCGGAGACCAGCACCCCTGCTCATTGGGTTCTTGCTTGCTGCACCGTGGTTTTCTCTCCTGTGCCTTGCTGGGGATTCCAGCTTCAGGGGTGAGCTCTGCCCCATCCCGTCTGCAGCCGCGGGATTCTGCTCGTCTCTGCTGTCCCTGGGTTTTGCTGTCAGAGGAGCACCGAGATGGCGTTTCCGCTGTGAGTTTTGCAGAGAAACTTTTCTCCATCCACCTGCTGCATTTGTGTCAATCATTGGCGATGCGGGAGATCTGAGTCAGCTGCGACCCGCGTCACCGCATCCCCTCAGTCTCCAGAGAACTGCGCACCCGCCCCCCTGCCAGCCAGGAGCCAACAGCGCCCCTGCCGGCTGGGACTGTAACTGCACCAAAGGGGAGGGTGTGTCTGTAAGGCTGTCACTGGGTTTGGGACTGGGCTGTTGTTGCTATTGTTATTATTACTTGCTTCACCTTGTTATGCATATTAGTAAAAACTGTTATTCCCTTTTACCCATATTCTTGCCTGAAAGCCCGTGATTTTTTCAAAGCTATAATAATTCGGAGGGAAGGGGGTCATATCCACCACTCCAAGGGGGGTCCCTGCCTTCATTGGCAAACACCTGTCTTTCAAACCAAGACAATTGTTTATAAAAAAGTTGGCTTTGCGTGCACCTGGCAGAGTCCATTTCTCAATCGCTGATGTTTGAGAAGCACAGCAGGCCTAGAGAAGGAGGCAACGACAGCCAGGTGACCGTGGCGATCACTCCAGACCCAAAGGCAGTCTCCTCGGGCAGAAAGATCCATGATGACATCGGGATTTAAAGAAGGCTGATGATGCGAAGCACACAGAAACACGGAGATGGCTTGAAGCTCCCCTGCCCTGCCCTGTCTGGCAAAGGCTCGGCTGATGCTGAGGAGAAACTATCTCCCTTTACTTCCAAGGGGCCCGTCCCACTACAGCCCTCTCTTCTAAGCTAACTTCAGATTACCTCCTGTGATCCCAAAGGTTTTTCCCTTCTCCTGATCGCTGGTCCCAACACTTAGCTTTTGGAAGATGAACAGACAAAATCCATCCTCCACAGAAAAGAATGTGTCAGCACCATGGATGTCAATAAGCTCCCCCTGGTCCGCTTTGGTCACTGCAAAAATTCACAAAGAAAATTCAGACCATGATGACGTGATATAGGGATATCACCAAGACATGCACATATCATGTATTAAGATGCATGTTTTCTCAAATAGACAAGTCTCAAGGGAGTCCCCAGGTCCCATAGTACAATTGATTACCTTTGCACACTGGAATAAGTGAAAATGGGCTTACAGAGGGAGTGTGTTCACATACTTTAAAGGTTTAAAGGTAGACTTCTCTCTTGACCACATCTACATGGAGTTGGAAGAGTCTATAGGTAATATTCAGGCTCCACTGGGTAATTCTATACACCATGAAAAATTAACCTTTATCATATGCAGGGCTTTGTAATAATCTGGTTGCTTTAATGGGTGAAAGATAGGATCAAAAGGGAAAGATTGACAAGGGGCCTTACTAGTTAGGGAATTAAAAATTTGATATATCCCTGGTAACAACATACCTTCCCCAGTCTCCCCAGATTTTCCAGTCTCCCCCGGGCCTAGTGAAACGTTGACTTCTGGATAAGGCTCGTTACACACATCCCGAACGTGCAACTTTGCATATTATTATAATATGCAAAGTTTGTATCATTAAGTTTTACTTGATGTGACAAACAGGCACGTTCTACAACCTCAGATGTTCTCTCAATAGATAATGGGTTGTCCATTTCAAAAGTAGTTGAACTTTCAACCACCAAAGGGCGGGTATGAAAGTATAAGGTCTTTCCCAATATTGCAGTTCACTTAAATTGATTGAAAGACCTGTGGGGGATCAAAAAAATCTTGGACCCTGCTCTGCAGATAGGGGAAGAGCCCCACAAATCCCCTGGTTGGTCTGATTCTAAAGATGCCTAAACCCCAGAATTAATTCTCATGCAAGGTTTGTAGAATTATGACTCCTGTTCCCTGGGATTGGCTCTTCAATCTCAGCAGCAGGTAAACATATCCATAGATACAAAAAGAGCAAGCCATAGATACTAAAGCTACAATTATTCCTGGAAATTAAATAACAAGGCATACAGTGGTATAAATTATGTGAAAGGTTTCTTCTTCATCCCTTCATGTCTAGATTTCCACCTGTAAAAGATGAGAGAAAACAACTCAGTTCGATCTCAAACCGGGTTAAAAGGATGGGATGGTCCATCTACTACTGATTTTATGCTCTTTATTGTGAGCATTCATTGTTATCCATGTGTATTTATTCAATGGAGTTTTCAAAACCATTGGCACCTGGCCAGTGATGGGGAGTTTCACCAGCACAGGCTGTCCTGGATGCAAGTGTGGGAGTTTTAGGATGAAGTGGCCTCAGAGCATCGGGTACTATTGTGGAAGCAGTGGGACAAAAGGTGGGGGACAAAGTGTAGGGACCTCCATTGAGCCCCCCATCAGTCATTTATTTTAGTCACTGCTCAGCTTCATGTGGCTTGAGAAACTGTTACAGTGGACCATTGGTCGTTTCAACGATGCCACTGGCCTGAGGATTATAGGGGGTATGGAATATCTACCTTCAGCTTTGGCCCAATCCTGTGCCGCATTTGCAGCAAAGTGATTACCATTATGGGTTGTACTGATTTAGGCTTTGGGAAACAGCTGAACCGTAGCTGCAAGTTCTTAATAGTATTCTCCCCAGCTGCTTTGGATACAGCTGCAGCTTGTGTCAATCCAGAAATTATTTCTACTCCAACTAGTATGTTTCCCCATTTGATTTCCTGAAAGAACCAATGGAATCTACTTGCCAGACATCCCACAATTCTTTTCCCTCTCTCAAGTGCAGGGGAGGGTCTTGTAACGGATGCCAGTCAAACCAAGTGCAACATTCCCCACATGCGGTTATTACAGTAGAACATTGTTCAGTGTTGGCTTCCTTCATTAAATCCTTAATCCCTGAGAGTTCCCATTTGACATGAGACCATTCTAATAGATGCTCCCAACTTTCATTTTCCATTTCTACTGCCAAGGGGGCTAAATGAGCGACAGAATTTACCTTGTTGTTAAACTGATGTGATAAAGTGTCATTATACTGGTGGGCTGCAAACCACCTCACAAAGTTGTGGTGATTTTTAGCAATTCCTAGAATATCCTTCTGTTTCTCTTTCCCAAATTGGAACATGGTTGACTTCTCAATTGTTTTGTTCCCAGAAAGGAAGCCACTCTGTACATCCTTTGAATATCGCATACGAGTCAGTACAGATGTATAGGGGATGTTGATTGCACATCTTCTGGGTAATGATGCTCCAAACTTCCACCAGTTCCTCCGTTTGTGCACTACCCTCTCCCATTGTAACAATCCTGTCCCCCTCACCATCCACCCAGAGGGCTAGTGCTCTCTAATTCCATATTTTCCGCTCCCTTTTCACTGAGGCATCTGTGAACCAAACATCAGTTATGTCAGAAGAACAGGGAGAGGCAGAGTTAATGACAGAGGGAGGAGGTTCAGTGTCAACGAATTCAGGGAGAGGGTCTTGAATTTCTAGGAATTTAGAGGTTCCCTCTTCAATTTCTCAGCTCAGAGAATAGTGCTCAATTTGAGAATACCACTTTTAGAGAGTTTCTCACTAAGAAACTCCTACAGGTGGCCGGGGAGGGGTGTTGCTAAGCACTATCTTCAGTATTTTGAATGGTGCCCTGAGCACGATAGGCTGTTGATGCAGGATTTTTTCCACTTCCTGTAATGCAATAGTGACCACAAACAGCCCCTTTTCCCAGTCAGAGTACCTTCTTTCGGCAACTTGAAATTTCTAGAATGGAATCCAGTGGGGTGAGGGGGACCCTCATGTCCCTTTTGCCGCATGTGCACTGACAAATGGGGGAAGGCAAAGCCCCATTCTATGAGAAGAGGATCTGCAGGATGCAAAGGAGCCAAAATTTGGTGCACACCAGCTTCAAAGGTTAATGAAGGCCTCACTGTGTAGTGGAGTCTGCTCCCATTTTGCCCTTTTGTGCATCACATCGTATAAGGGCCATGAGATAATCGAGAAGTCAGGAATATGTTATCTCCAAAAGATGAATATTCCCTGTGCATGCTGCAATTCTTTGTTGTTCTCTGGTATGTTTACCTACTCCAGTGAGGTGAATGTTTCAGCAGGGACAAGAACAGCAGCTCCCTTCCACCAGACACCCAGGAATTTAACTTCAGGGGAGGGATGTTGGATTTTGCCTTCTGGTATTTGTAAGCCTATGCCCTCYAGATGTTTAGTAATGCGGTTCTGAGTATTTCCTACCCTCTCAGCGTCTGGACCCCCGATTACTACATCATTGATGCATTGATAGACCCTAACTCCCTTGTCTTTTGGGATCATAGACAGTTCTTGGGCCAGGGCATAATGTGCCAGTGTGGGAGAGTGATGATAATCTTGTCATAATTAGGTAAACGTGTATTGTATTCCTTCCCAGATAAAAGCAAAGCGTTCTCAGTCATTTTCCTGAAGTAGGACCATAAAGAACATATCTTTAACATCAATGGTGGCTAAAATCAGATGAGCTTGTTTGTGTATAGTGAATGGCAATTCATTTAGTGATGTTAGGGACTGCTGCTGTTAAAGGTGCTGAATTGGCATTTAATTTCCTGTAATGTACTGTCAGCTACCATTTCCCATTTGATTTTCTTACTGGCCAGATGGGAGCATTGTGTGGGGAATGAGTGGGAACAATTACCCTATCTCCCCTTAAATCTGATATCACAGGGGAAATCCCTTCTCTGCTCCCAGCGGCAAAGGGTAAGGTTTTATATTAGTTACCTTTGAAGGAGGCAGAAGGGGGAGCTTGTAGCAGGTGAAGTGATGAGAAATCCAAACCCAAAGTCCACTGCCTGCCCTTGTCATTGGACTTGCCTTTTAGGATGTCCAAGCCTAGCAAATCAACAGGGAATGGGCCGATAACAGTGAGTGTTTCAGTGTCACTGACTTCCCCTGGTAGCCATTTCACTTTGGCAGCACGTTGTGCCTGCAGATTACCAAACTCYTCTGCCAGTGGGAGCCCTTTTTTGTCAGGCACAACAGCACACCAGAGAGCATCCTCTGTTTGCAAAGCTGAGACTTGTGCCCCTGTGTCAAGCAGGAAAGTCACAGAGTCTTATGGGGACCTACAGGAAAGGTTATCATGTGCCCTGGTAAGTTTTCTGTGAGTGTTCTAAGGTGCGTCCATTGCCAGTACCCCGGCTCACCTATGGCGGACAGCCCAAGGAGTGTCCCTACTCCTGACTGCTTCAGTCAATCGGTGTCCTGATAGGTGTGTGGCAAGAAAACAACGRTTAGGAATGAGAGAATAAAGACACCTTGGTGTCCTGGTTTTACTCGGTCTGATTTTTGGTAGTAGGGGGATGGGACCAAGAAACCACAAAGATGGGTCCTGTGAGAAAGTTCTAGAAGCTTTCTCCTTCTTCTCCAGCAAAAAGAGCCCTACCCCCTGTGTTTTAGAGCCATCCATTGTGGCTCTGAGGTAGATGGACAGGCTGTAGTTACACCTCTGTGATGACAAATGGTCTTGTACTTAAGAAGAATTCAAACAAGATAGGTGCGCTGCCATATAGTTTTTAGTTGTTAGTATCATGCACCAGGGAAAAACAGTGCAGGAGGGTGAGGAGATAAAGAAAAAAATGGAGACCCAAGATCACAATGAGGAGAAGACAAGTGTTGTGCTCTGCTATGGTTCTCGAACATGGAGAAACAAGTGTTCTGAAAGGATATTTCATCAATGAGAGACCTGTATAGAAAAGAGAGCGATCTTGCTCTGAGAAAAAACACCTGGCCTTTGAGGACTGGACTGATTGACAAGAAAAAAAAAAAAGGGGGGAAGAGTCCTGGCTCCTTCACGACGTTTAAGCGGAATGATGCTAAGAAGAAATTGTGTTCTGTGGGGCAGAAGAGGTGCCCCTGCCCCACGTCTGAAGTCAGTGGATGCTTAGAAGAAGCTGTATTCTGCCAGGAGATTTGAGATAGTGGCCTTACGCCACCAAAACAACATAGTCTGACCTTGGAGAACATTCTTTCCTTTCTCCCATGAGGTAAAGAAAATAATCCCTTGCCATCAGCAGTTATACACTGACTGTTTCTCGGGAAAAGAACTTCCACAGCTTGGAGCTGTAAGAATGCTTCCCCTATGATGCTGGACGACAACCATAATGAGTAGTTTGATCTATGTTAGACTTTCATTCCTGCTCCCCTTTGTGTGTGTGGGAAGACATGGGGGGTGGAGAGGGACAACCTGAGAAAGAGACAGGTGCCTGGAAAGTATAACACGTGTCTTAAAATGTCCATTTTTATTTTTCTTCTCCTTGTAAACTTTTCCCTATCTCTGTTCCCCTCCCCAGTGCAGTAGTATTCTTAGTAGCTTTTAGTAATAAATCTATTTTGCAATTTAAGTTATTCAGCCTGTCTGACCATTTTCCTGGAGCATATACGTATCTTGCTCTCAATTATGTTGTGTTATCTAAAAGCCATAAATTTTAGTGTTAACTGGACTTTTTTTGCTCTCCCCTCTTCCTCTCCTGTGGGGGGAGGGGAGGGAACGTCATGGGTGCAGTGCTTTTGGCTTTCGGTCAAGTTCAAACCTTGACATTTTTGGTGCCATGGCTCAGATAAGGGAAAAACGGGTTTAAACCCACGACACTGGCTGAAAAAAACAAGGTGTATTCAGCGAAGGCAGGAGGGATGTAACAAAGTTTCTAAAATGTAACAGATTACAATACCACAATAGTTTGCAACAAAAACTGTTATACAAGCATTGTTTCAGTGAAAAAGGCWGATGCAAATATGAGGCATTTACGCTATTGGCTATCCAGGCACGAGATATTCTAACCTGACAGAAAATACTATAAAAGCTACATACACTTTAAATAAATGTTTCTGGTTATGCCAAGCCTGAGGACTGTGCAGCATTCATCATTTATACACTGCAGATAGGCAAAGCAGTAGCACAGCTTCAGGGGAATCTGGAAATGAGGAGGATTTTGCCTTGGATGGAGAATTTCACCAATTTCCAATCAGTATCTTTAAATCTGCTGCAGACTGGCCATCCATAAGGTTTTGGGGAATGCCKATCTGTATACCTTGAATCCAGAGGGCATATCTCTCCTTTTTTGTTGATGTTTGTTCRCTCTGATTTTGTACTCACCTGGGGAAGGGTTCTCACCACCTTTCCCTGGGGAGCAGCAGAGTATGTTACCAATCAGCCCCACAGATGGCAGGCTTAGGCTCAGATTTAGAAGGTGTTGGATTAGGGTATCCAAAACACCTGCCTTAATTAATCCGTTCCTGGGCAACTTCCCCCCAAGTCCACATTTTTTCCCCTTGGTGTGCCTGGAAACATTTGATCAAAAGTGGAGTGTTCACTACCACAAGCTAGAGCAGAGCAGATTTGATCTTGCAAGTGAATGCACAGATTTTTTAACGATTCTTGAAGGTCTCGTATTAGTGGGGTCAGGTGATCTGGATCCACTGGCATCGTCATTGGGGKGCCTTTGTCAGGTTCCAATAAGCACCGATGAGTTAATTGGAGTCAGGCCACTTTCTGGACACTTTCAGTTGATTGATCCACAGAAGTTACTGTGGCAATGGGGTCATCTCTCTCCGGGGGACTCAGTCCCCCCGCCCAATAGGCAGCTCTTTGGGTGAGGGACCTGCTATTACCTGTAGTTAAGAAGATCCCAGGCCCCCAGCAGCCCTCTGACTCTGCTCCACTGAGCAAGATTCGGTCTCCTCCTGTCAGGGTGATTCTCCACACATATTCCYTCTCAGACTCTCTCTGAGGACAACTGTATTCCTTTCGTAATTTAGCCAACRCAGTGGCAGTGTAAGGTATTTCTTTGATAATTTCGGACGGGAAAGTATCATCCATTCCCTCATACTGATATTCTGTTTTAAGCAACTGCAATAATTTTTTTAACATCCAATTGCTCTAAGCTTTTCTTGGCTTCTTTTAAGTCTTGATGAGGATACAAAGGCTCATTAAGGACTCTCTCTTCTCCAGGATCTGTCATTTTCAAATCATCAAGGAGAGCAGTTCTGAGCTTTTCAGAGTGACACCTTTTCTCCTTTAATTGATCTTGCAGCACTTTTACTAAATTTTGCGGGGAATGTAAGATCTCTGCATTTTTCCTGTTCCATTGGGATTTTTCTTTTATAGCAGCAGTCAAGACTGCTCTCAGCACAGCACAAACAATAGGTTTACCATTTTCTGGTTGAGAGCATTTTTTAGCTTGCAGACTAGTTATGCGGTCCATTATTATGTGCTCATTATCCCTACTTTTTGTGCCCACCCCATCCCTGGTGAAGCAGGGCGCCTATCAAATTATTCCAGGAAAGACAACAGAATATTTCCTTTACTCTGGACATCTGGGACAATCATCATCTCTTAAAGTTTTCCTATAGCCCCTACAAACTAGAGCACCATGTTTCCTATGGTGGTCATGCCCACGTGCATACGATTCCCATGAGGCAGAGCAATTCAGACAACCACCGCCAGCAGCAGGTTGACCTCCAAACCCAAGCGTGTGCTCTTGCTCTTGTGGCATTTAGGGTCATGTTGTTGATTCCACAGTCGGAGAAGGCGGAACATCGAGGTTGCCCTGTGGTCTGAGAGAGAGATGCAGAACAAGCACCCTAATGACTCGGGAAGGGTGCGCCTTGCGCGCGAGTCCAGAGGCGAAGGCAGATCGTCGCCACAGCGCCGAGGCGGAAGCACACTGCTACAGCTTGCCAAGAAGGAGCTGCTGCACACTGAGGCACAGCACGGGAGGGCTGAACTGTTATTGTGCATGATCATCAGTGGTCTCTGACATAGGTCTGTAAGCAGAGAAAAACCAAAACAAATAATCAAGTGAAACAGGTGTGAACGTTGTTAAACCTAAATCGATTGTTGTCCGTCCATCAACCTGCATGAAATCACGTCTTGAGAGCATTCGGAAGGATGCTCCTTAAAAAAAAGCAGATCGTGCTTGGGAAGCTATATGTATTGAATCTAAGCCGTCACAAAAACGAGGTGAGCTGATGGAGGACTCGGTGGAAGCGACGAGGCGAGAAGGTCCTGTGGGCGATCCTTTGCAGAGGGCACAGGGTTATAGACTGCAGCGCTGTGTGATAGCGATGCGCCACTGTGTTCTTACAACGAACACAGGTCGTCATTTCCACAGGAGGACCAAATAGCGCAGGGAAGTTGAACCCGAGCGGGCACAGTATATTAGACATGCCACTACCTCTAACAAGCTGTCGGTGCAGAACTGCGAGAGTGTGAGAGACGAGAGCATGGTAGCGTGGCGTCGGGCGTCGGGGGTGTCTGCGCCGACGCGGATGCGGATGCAAGCGGGGACGGCCAGGCAAGATTCCTTTGGAATGTCGAGAGCAACCGCCAGGTTGGGACCGCTCAGTGGCCGGCAGTGCAGCCTTTTCGGGGCTCCGTGGGACGCTCGACGGTCTGGGAGGCATGCACGAGCTCTAAAGGTTGCCGTGGGGGCCGAGAGAGGTGCGGGGTCGCCGTCAGGCGATGGAGCGGGGCTGGGCTTTATGGCACGAGTTTGCCAGGGCTCTGGTCCCGGCTGCCGTGAAGCACACTATCACCTAAAGATTCCCCACATTCTAACCAGCACGAGCAGGTTTGCCGCGCAGCTCGTCGCTCCCTTCCACCCCCAACTCCGCGTCTGTTTCGGAGGTCCGCCTATGATTCCCCTGATCTCTAAGCATCATCAGTAAATGCACATGAGTTACACCCATGTTGATTCAAGACACTGACGCTAGGATATACAGATTCTACCGCAAGTACTCGCTATCCCTGGCTCTACAAAAACAAAGAAGAGGCGACCTTCTCGATATTTGCCTTTCTCAATAGTTACAAGCGGAAAACCAGGGGTGTCACAGAGCTTGATACGAGGGCGAGAGGACGAACAAGTGAACCATCCTGTTGTCTCGTCTCACATTTTTATTGTTTAAGCCCTATAGAGATTTCGAGCCAGCATCGTTTCACTGTCCATTACGACACTACTCGGCCAGGGATACAAGAGCGCTACGCACTATCTTCTATTATGTTTATTACTCTGACTTAAAAGTGTAATTTTAGAATCATTATTCTTTCAGTGTTGTCATGCCTATGATACTTTTTCTGGGCAGACGTATAGTCCATGCTGAAAACTACTGAATCTATCATAGGAGCACACATTAATTTTTGTACTAACCATTGGTACTGTTAGACGCATGTGTGCTAGATCTAATGGGGACTTGTAATTACTGTGCGAATGAAATAGGGACAGTTACACATGGTCTAGAGAAGGAGCTTTCTTATAATATGGCTAAAGATTCTTGCTAATAGTAGTTCTGAGGTAAATATATCTAGTTCGAGCAAAGGTGACTGAAATTGTGATTTATAGAGACACATCTTAGCTGAGGTGAGAGAATAGAAAAATGAAAAGGGAGGATTAAGCAAGACATCTTATCATGCCTTCTATGAAAATCCTCTCCTTGCAACACAAACACCTCTAACTATGAAAAATTTATATATCGACTGTCGAGAGAGAGGATGTGGGCAGAAAGGCCAAAACTTATTACATTTCATACTATAGTATTTACGACTATGTAGTAGAGTTCAGGACTGAACTCTATGATCATGTACAGTGTTACAAAAATCCCTTATTTAATGAGACGAAATCGAAAGAGAGTCAAAGATGAAATCTTTCTCAGGTATATCGGAGACATGAGCTCTGTAGGCTTGAACTTGTCTCGGATCATCGATGCTTTAAGATAGATGGTAGGCATAACAAAAATGCAAGACTATCGTTACCAATCAAGATTATATAGTTATGAATCACTAACATAAACTGTTACCCTCTCCTGGTTCCCAAGAGAAGGCCCATTTATTATATTGTACGGTTCATGATTCACATAACACAATGTAAAACTGTCATAACTTCGACAATGTGTGCAAATCCTCTGGATACTTATGGACATCAAGTAAATATGCATGTCCAGCAGAGAACAGATGTGAATAGTCAGGATGGGTCCCTGGTTCTGGTTTAATCTTGGAGAATATATAATAATAACTGTATAATTTTTCGTCAGATTCTCCTCTAGTTCGTGATTGTAATCTTCTCAGCTTTTTCCTTTTACCAAGTTTCTATGCTATCTATCAGACCACTCCTGCAGAAAGCTCGATAGCTTAGTGTATAGACCAATTGGTCATGCTGTGGGTGCTTGAGCACACTATGCGAACGTTTTGGAATGATAGAAGCGAACCCACTAGTCAACTTGGTATAATCTACAATTCACTTTGCATAACAATTTACTAGCACAGTTAATATCCAACGAAAATCTACCCTGTGTCCACTATCTTATATTATATGTAGCCGTGCCAACTGAGGGGGAAAACACAGGCAATTACAATTGCGATTACGTCGACTTGTGGAGGAGAGTATTCTTTATTGTTATTACTATCTAGGAATAGTGGAGTTCTACAAACAACAGATTGTAGAATACTACAATAGTGGCTTACTTGATGTTGTATGATCTAGTGTTCTTCAAATCTTTCTATGTTCTTCTTCACTTTAAGTATTATTTGCTAGAGTATAAACAGCAGTCTGATCTTAGTAGTATATCAGAACATAAATCATTGCAGATGAAAATCACTATGGATTGATATCCCAATAAAATCAGTCTGTAAATTGACAAATATAACCACGAACTAACATATGTCGTGATCTCTGGAGATAGATGATAACTAGCAAGTTCTCTAAATTGGCCCTAATTAGGTCCGTTCTTTTCTGGACAGAAAACTTGAAAGCTTCGAGAAAGCAAGCTCAACTTCTGAAAAAGAAAAAAAAAAAAAAATGGTAACAGGTCTGAGTAGAAAACCATCCTTCTTGCAATGATTTAGAAGCGGCTGTTTTTTTTCCAAGAGCTGTCAGACAGGATGAGGTCAAAACCAGAATAGTATGAGAGACATCTCAAATAATGATAGTTTGCTAAATATAACATAGAAAAATATTAATGTTAAGGAGACCCTCTCCCTTCACTCACACTAGAGAAAGACAGAAGAGCAGAGGAATGAAGAAAGCAACAAAGACAATACACAGCTCTGGCAGCCTTGGGAATTTTTAAAACTCTGGACGGTAATTCTGTTACCATCTGTCAAGTAACAGCCATTGTAGTCAAGCTATTAGTTGAGAGTCTGGCCAAGGTAACATTTTAGATGGCAACTGTGTATCATTAGCTTGCTTGTTTATTAAAAAAAAAAAATATAAAAAAAAAAAAAATAAAGAGACAGTGAATCTTCTAACTACAAGAAAAGACCAGGAAGAAGACACTCGATAAAGGAGTTCAATTTCCCCTACAGTGCATTGAATAAAAACAGTATCACTAGAAGTACGGTCATTACTGGAGAAGTTAAAAATAGTTTACAGTTAGGGATAAACGTGCTATTTTCATTGTGTAACACAACCATGAACCTATGTGAGTGTTAGCTTTGGAAGTTCAAGATCAAACACCACATAAAAAGATACAATAATTTGCAAAAATTAATGTGTAAAGACACTCTAAGTCACACTATCACTATTTCTATAAACCACTCTCGCTGAATCCCCCTATTCTACACTCCCTGTACAACATCTCGAAATAAAGAAGATTTCAATGTAAATTACCAATAGACCTTTCATAAATGTCCATGTTTCAAAAACTCATGATGACGAGTCCTGGGAACATCCTAATTCAGCTACAATCTTTCAGACTCTGAACAAGTGTGAAAACAAACCTTTCTTTGTCAAGGCGTCATTTCTTTTACATCTGGACTTCAAAATACTTCTCTAAGTTATTGTTGTCAATGAGAACCGAACAGCCCTGTGCAGTCAAATAACTGAAGAAAAGAGGAGAAAACTGAGAACAACCCACCATCTGTTCTGCTGTCTCATGCAATCCTGCATCTGAAAACTCTGCTTTGTAAACTCTTCAGGGATTAAAGAGACCCCTAAACTCACGACTGATGGAACTTGTTGATAAAGGAAAGGGGCTATTAGTATGATTTAGTACAGCCTTGTTTTTATTGCCCTTCATCTACAAATTGCCTGTAATTGGAACCATTCATTCAACTAAAAATGTATAACCATTATTCTGTATCGCCGCACAGAAAATAAAGATCACTACACCCACCACTATAACACAAGCAGATCGAAGCACAGTTTGGATTTTCTTGCCTTTGGCAAGCCAAGAGCCCTATGGTTATCCATCATTTTCCAAAGCTGCCCATGCAGTTTCTGCTTTCTGTAAGAGAGTGCTGTAGGAGACAAGAGTGTCCTTGTTGACAAGACAGAAGCGGGAATTTGCAGTGCAGACACCGAGCACCTGCCCAGCGAGCCCAAGCTCTTACTGGAATCTGTGTGGATCAAGTGGGACAGCAGGCCACACGACTATGGTGAACAACACAGTGCAGACTGTTGAATGAGGCAAAGTTAACCAACACTGTGGCAATGATTAAGGTTTTACAGCACCACGATAGTAATTTACAAATCATTGGTGTGAGACCTACACCTTACAATTTAAAACCAAGGGAGCAGCAAAGGAAATCTTTCAGCCCACGAAATATAATTAACCTAAGATAATATAATGGTATTCTCTGGGGGTTTGCAGTTTTTGTTGTGTTGTTTCTACTTTTAATAGGAATCTTATAAAATCAGGCCCAGAGTAACAACCAGACACAATGTACATTTCCCTGGATTTTCAAAGAAAATGTAGCCAGTAGCACAGCAAATGGCTAATACTAGACTAATACTAGTAAACTTTTTTCCTACCATCCATCCCCAGATAATCTCTGCTCTCTGCCCCTGCAGAGAGATATTACATATCCCACTAACTGATATGGAAGGGAAGGAGAAAACCTACGGAAATGGTTCTGAATTAATAAACTGGGTAATAACCAGATTCTGAAAGCGTGATCTTTTTTGCACTACTCTAATTTTTCGCCCATACTGCTGTAAATACGAAAGATAAATATAAGGTAAGTCATATATCTTAAATATACACATGTAACATCACATATAGTGACAAGTCTATGTAATATAGCTCAAGATGAAAGTATATGTATATAGCCACTTATGTGTATACAAGACACACATCGATATATCTGCAGGTACAGAAACACATAATTGTGCAACATTACTTCAAATATTGTTGTAAGAAGACCTGTAATCTTTTCACTAATTGCTATCAAATTCACATAGATAAAGCTCATCATACATATCCCAAGCGCTTCCATTTTTGGATCCATAATAGTTTGGATTACTAAAGATACCTAGATTAATCAGATCTTTAAAAATCACTTTTTAACCACTACAACTGTGCCAATCTAATTGCATAATTTTTAACATACATATATACAATATACTATCCTAAAGCTGCACAGTAAAGTGCAGTGATTTTTCACACCATTTACTGATATATAGTTCTGTAACAATTTTTTATTTATATATCCTTCAGCCTCAGTGATCCAATACGAATTCACAAAATCACGATTTTCAGGTTAAATAATCCTGTCTTGAAATCCTCTAAAATTAGTTCCTAGATAGTGGTTCAGAATGAGCTAATAATCTCAGTGTGTGGATATGGCCCAGGGGCAGTGCAGGTTTTTACAGGGAGCACAGCACACTTGTGAAGGAAGGGTTTCTCGGTTTTTCTCAGACAAGTGCAGTTAGTGGTTATTTGACTGAACAATTCCATACAGAAAAAAAATTGAAATCTTCAAACTGACCTTGGACCAATGTTATTTTATTGCTCGAAAACCAGAGCAAATCAAGTCTTGACCTAATTTAAGGATAACATAAATACTTGACTGTCTGCTCCCAGATTAAATCTATGAGGTGGCAAGTCCGATGAAAGAGCGAAATTATATTTAAATTCCAGGCAGTTTCCAGTGAGCTTTATTAAAATTACATCATTCTTGTCTATTTAAATGTTAGAGGAAACAGACACTCAGCTTCAAGTTATGTAAGAATTAAAATACCAGAATTTACTTACTTTGAGTGAACACGAGCTTTGCAGGTATCTGGAGACAAGAAAGCGTTCAAAAAGGGTTTATTACTACACTGAATATAAAACATGGTAATTCAGCTTTTAAAATGAAAAGAAAGAATAAATGCCTTCAATTATCTCCTCTTTAGAAGGATGCATGTTTTCCCTTTGAGATAAAAACTATCATCTTAGGCATCTCATTTCAATATTAATGATAACTGCACTTTAAACCTAGGAACTTATAAATATTTGCCTAATTGCTATAATGTTGGATCAAGAGTCCTGTCTAGATTTTCAGCTCCTCTTAATGAAGATACTGTTCATTCGATCACAGATAATCGCCTCCAATGATATTTAAAGTCACATAAAATGTTCGACTGAAATAAAGTATGGGAAATTTAGGCTTAAGCAGTTCGTTGTAGATGTTGTTAAATCTGAATACCTTGAATCAACAGAAAAATAGGTGTTAAAGAGAAAAAAATCAAAGCCTTGTGAGTGAATTTCTCCGTTTTACTGAAAATGGCCCTCTCTCACTCTATAAAATGAATCATAGTTTGAGCCGCATATGATTATCGAGAAGAGCTTGTTCCAATGTTAGATCAAAGCAAACAAATGTTTTATTTAATATTTATAATCCTGGCCTAACTTTTAGTAATGCTTGATGCAATTTAAATTCTCCCATCATTTAATGTGAATATCTAGTTGTAAAGGACCTTTACAGGAAAACAAAACTCATAAGCAGACCTCTTACTACTAAATGGAACTGCCTTTAAACAGGACAATCTAATTGATTATACTTTACAAAAATAAATACATTTTTTATTTTCTGTTTGCTCACGTGCACTAATAAATCTCCCAGAAGAAACTTAAAGTCCCCATTATAGGAGATGGGGGTCGGGGGCCGGCGCCGGTAAAACACGCTCGCAGTACTCCGGGGCTTTTGCTAGAATACGAGGAGGGCCCACTCTTGACCTGATAAACCTGTAGCTCTTGCCTTTACTGCACACTTTACAGACAATTAAGAGAATTTAAAAAATGAGTAACTAACTTAGAGGATAATACTGGGTAGATGCAAATAGCAAATTTTTCTCTGAAAAGAAGATAAAAATCTGACCTCAGCCTGACAGGATTTTTTTTTTATAGTTATTGCAAAGCATTTATTTTTTGACTTTTTTTTAACTAAATTTTGTAGGGGCTATAGGAAAACTTTAAGAGATGATGATTGTCCCAGATGTCCAGAGTAAAGGAAATATTCTGTTGTCTTTCCTGGAATAATTTGATAGGCGCCCTGCTTCACCAGGGATGGGGTGGGCACAAAAAGTAGGGATAATGAGCACATAATAATGGACCGCATAACTAGTCTGCAAGCTAAAAAATGCTCTCAACCAGAAAATGGTAAACCTATTGTTTGTGCTGTGCTGAGAGCAGTCTTGACTGCTGCTATAAAAGAAAAATCCCAATGGAACAGGAAAAATGCAGAGATCTTACATTCCCCGCAAAATTTAGTAAAAGTGCTGCAAGATCAATTAAAGGAGAAAAGGTGTCACTCTGAAAAGCTCAGAACTGCTCTCCTTGATGATTTGAAAATGACAGATCCTGGAGAAGAGAGAGTCCTTAATGAGCCTTTGTATCCTCATCAAGACTTAAAAGAAGCCAAGAAAAGCTTAGAGCAATTGGATGTTAAAAAAATTATTGCAGTTGCTTAAAACAGAATATCAGTATGAGGGAATGGATGATACTTTCCCGTCCGAACTTACCAAAGAAATACCTTACACTGCCACTGGGTTGGCTAAATTACGAAAGGAATACAGTTGTCCTCAGAGAGAGTCTGAGACGGAATATGTGTGGAGAATCACCCTGACAGGAGGAGACCGAATCTTGCTCAGTGGAGCAGAGTCAGAGGGCTGCTGGGGGCCTGGGATCTTCTTAACTACAGGTAATAGCAGGTCCCTCACCCAAAGAGCTGCCTATTGGGCGGGGGGACTGAGTCCCCCGGAGAGAGATGACCCCATTGCCACAGTAACTTCTGTGGATCAATCAACTGAAAGTGTCCAGAAAGTGGCCTGACTCCAATTAACTCATCGGTGCTTATTGGAACCTGACAAAGGCTCCCCAATGACGATGCCAGTGGATCCAGATCACCTGACCCCACTAATACGAGACCTTCAAGAATCGTTAAAAAATCTGTGCATTCACTTGCAAGATCAAATCTGCTCTGCTCTAGCTTGTGGTAGTGAACACTCCACTTTTGATCAAATGTTTCCAGGCACACCAAGGGGAAAAAATGTGGACTTGGGGGGAAGTTGCCCAGGAACGGATTAATTAAGGCAGGTGTTTTGGATACCCTAATCCAACACCTTCTAAATCTGAGCCTAAGCCTGCCATCTATGGGGCTGATTGGTAACATACTCTGCTGCTCCCCAGGGAAAGGTGGTGAGAACCCTTCCCCAGGTGAGTACAAAATCAGAGGGAACAAACATCAACAAAAAAGGAGAGATATGCCCTCTGGATTCAAGGTATACAGATTGGCATTCCCCAAAACCTTATGGATGGCCAGTCTGCAGCAGATTTAAAGATGCTGATTGAAAATTGGTGAAATTCTCCATCCAAGGCAAAATCCTCCTCATTTCCAGATTCCCCTGAAGCTGTGCTACTGCTTTGCCTATCTGCAGTGTATAAATGATGAATGCTGCACAGTCCTCAGGCTTGGCAATAACCAGAAACATTTATTTAAAGTGTATATAGCTTTTATAATATTTTCTGTCAGGTTAGAATATCTCGTGCCTGGATAGCCAATAGCGTAAATGCCTCATATTTGCATCAGCCTTTTTCACTGAAACAATGCTTGTATAACAGTTTTTGTTGCAAACTATTGTGGTATTGTAATCTGTTACATTTTAGAAACTTTGTTACATCCCTCCTGCCTTCGCTGAATACACCTTGTTCTTTTCAGCCAGTGTCATGGGTTTAAACCTGTTTTTCCCTTATCTGAGCCACGGCACCAAAAATGTCAAGGTTTCAACTTGACCGAAAGCCAAAAGCACTGCACCCATGACGTTCCCTCCCTCTCCCCCACGAGAGAGGCAGAAGGGAGAGCAAAAAAGTCCAGTTAACACTAAAATTTATGGCTTTTAGATAACACAACATAATTGGGAGCAAAATACGTATATGCTCCAGAAAATGGTCAGACAGGCTGAATAACTTAAGTTGCAAAATAGATTTATTACTAAAACTACTAAGAATACTACTGCACTGGGGAGGGAACAGAGATAGGGAAAAATTACAAGGAGAAGAAAAATAAAAATGGAATTTTAAGACACCTGTTATCCTTTCCGGGCACCTCTCTCTTTCTCAGGTTGTCCCTCTCCACCCCCCATGTCTTCCTGCATACAAAGTGGGGCAGGAATGAAAGTCTAACATAGATCAAACTACTCATTATGGTTGTCGTCCAGCATCATAGGGAAGCTTCTTACAGCTCACAAGCTGTGGAAGTTCTTTTCCCAAGAAACAGTCAGTGTATAACTGCTGATGGCAAGGGATTTCTTTTCTTTACTCTGGGAGAAAGGAAAGAATGTTCTCCAAGGCCAGACTATGTTGTTTTGGTGGCATAAGGCCACTATCACAGATCTCCTGGCAGAATACAGCTTCTTCTAAGCATCCACTGACTTCAGACGTGGGCCAGGGGCACCTCTTCTGCCCCGCAGAACACAATTTCTTTTCTTAGCATCATTGCTTCAAACGTCGTGAAGGAGCCAGGACTCTCCCCCTTTTTTTTTTCCTTTTGGTTTCTAATCAGTTCCAGTCCTCAAAGGCCAGGTGTTTTTTCTCAGAGCAAGATCGCTCTCTTTTCTATACAGGTCTCTCATTGATGAAATATCCTTTCAGAACACTTGTTTTCTCCATGTTCGAGAACCATAGCAGAGCACAACACTTGTCTTCTCCTCATTGTGATCTTGGTCTCCATTTTTTTCTTGTATCTCCTCACCCTCCTGCACTGTTTTTCCCTGGTGCAATGATACTAACAACTAAAAACTAATGGCAGCTGCAACCTATCTTGTTTGAATTCTTCTTAAGTACAAGACCATTTGTCATCACAGAGGTGTAACTACAGCCTGTCCATCTACCTCAGAGCCACAATGGATGGCTCTAAAACACAGGGGTAGGGCTCTTTTGCTGGAGAAGAGAGGAGAAAGTTTCTAGAACTTTCTCACAGGACCCATCTTTGTGGTTTCTTGGTCCCATCCCCCTACTACCAAAAATCAGACCGAGTAAAACCAGGACACCAAGGTGTCTTTATTCTCTCATTCCTAAGCGTTGTTTTCTTGCCACACACCTATCAGGACACCGATTGACTGAAGCAGTCAGGAGTAGGGACACTCCTTGGGCTGTCCGCCATAGGTGAGCCGGGGTACCGGCAATGGACGCACCTTAGAACACTCACAGAAAACTTACCAGGGCACATGATAACCTTTCCTGTAGGTCCCCATAAGACTCTGTGACTTTCCTGCTTGACACAGGGGCACAAGTCTCAGCTTTGCAAACAGAGGATGCTCTCTGGTGTGCTGTTGTGCCTGACAAAAAAGGGCTCCCACTGGCAGATGAGTTTGGTAATCTGCAGGCACAACGTGCTGCCAAAGTGAAATGGCTACCAGGGGAAGTCAGTGACACTGAAACACTCACTGTTATCGGCCCATTCCCTGTTGATTTGCTAGGCTTGGACATCTTAAAAGGCAAGTCCAATGACAAGGGCAGGCAGTGGACTTTGGGTTTGGATTTCTCATCACTTCACCTGCTACAAGCTCCCCCTTCTGCCTCCTTCAAAGGTAACTAATATAAAACCTTACCCTTTGCCGCTGGGAGCAGAGAAGGGATTTCCCCTGTGATATCAGATTTAAGGGGAGATAGGGTAATTGTTCCCACTCATTCCCCACACAATGCTCCCATCTGGCCAGTAAGAAAATCAAATGGGAAATGGTAGCTGACAGTACATTACAGGAAATTAAATGCCAATTCAGCACCTTTAACAGCAGCAGTCCCTAACATCACTAAATGAATTGCCATTCACTATACACAAACAAGCTCATCTGATTTTAGCCACCATTGATGTTAAAGATATGTTCTTTATGGTCCTACTTCAGGAAAATGACTGAGAACGCTTTGCTTTTATCTGGGAAGGAATACAATACACGTTTACCTAATTATGACAAGATTATCATCACTCTCCCACACTGGCACATTATGCCCTGGCCCAAGAACTGTCTATGATCCCAAAAGACAAGGGAGTTAGGGTCTATCAATGCATCAATGATGTAGTAATCGGGGGTCCAGACGCTGAGAGGGTAGGAAATACTCAGAACCGCATTACTAAACATCTTGAGGGCATAGGCTTACAAATACCAGAAGGCAAAATCCAACATCCCTCCCCTGAAGTTAAATTCCTGGGTGTCTGGTGGAAGGGAGCTGCTGTTCTTGTCCCTGCTGAAACATTCACCTCACTGGAGTAGGTAAACATACCAGAGAACAACAAAGAATTGCAGCATGCACAGGGAATATTCATCTTTTGGAGATAACATATTCCTGACTTCTCGATTATCTCATGGCCCTTATACGATGTGATGCACAAAAGGGCAAAATGGGAGCAGACTCCACTACACAGTGAGGCCTTCATTAACCTTTGAAGCTGGTGTGCACCAAATTTGGCTCCTTTGCATCCTGCAGATCCTCTTCTCATAGAATGGGGCTTTGCCTTCCATGATTTGTCTGTCCACTCTGGCAAAAGAGACCTGAGGGTCCCCCTCACCCCACTGGATTCCATTCTAGAAATTCAAGTTGCCGAAAGAAGGTACTCTGACTGGGAAAAGGGGCTGTTTGTGGTCACTATTGCATTACAGGAAGTGGAAAAAATCCTGCATCAACAGCCTATCGTGCTCAGGCACCATTCAAAATACTGAAGATAGTGCTTAGCAACACCCTCCCCGGCCACCTGTAGGAGTTTCTTAGTGAGAAACTCTCTAAAAGTGGTATTCTCAAATTGAGCACTATTCTCTGAGCTGAGAAATTGAAGAGGGAACCTCTAAATTCCTAGAAATTCAAGACCCTCTCCCTGAATTCGTTGACACTGAACCTCCTCCCTCTGTCATTAACTCTGCCTCTCCCTGTTCTTCTGACATAACTGATGTTTGGTTCACAGATGCCTCAGTGAAAAGGGAGCGGAAAATATGGAATTAGAGAGCACTAGCCCTCTGGGTGGATGGTCAGGGGGACAGGATTGTTACAATGGGAGAGGGTAGTGCACAACGGAGGAACTGGTGGAAGTTTGGAGCATCATTACCCAGAAGATGTGCAATCAACATCCCCATACATCTGTAACTGACTCGTATGCGATATTCAAAGGATGTACAGAGTGGCTTCCTTTCTGGGAACAAAACATTGAGAAGTCAACCATGTTCCAATTTGGGAAAGAGAATACAGAAGGATATTCTAGGAATTGCTAAAAATCACCACAACTTTGTGAGGTGGTTTGCAGCCCACCAGTATAATGACACTTTATCACATCAGTTTAACAACAAGGTAAATTCTGTCGCTCATTTAGCCCCCTTGGCAGTAGAAATGGAAAATGAAAGTTGGGAGCATCTATTAGAATGGTCTCATGTCAAATGGGAACTCTCAGGGATTAAGGATTTAATGAAGAAGCCACACTGAACAATATTCTACTGTAATAACCGCATGTGGGGAATGTTGCACTTGGTTTGACTGGCATCCGTTACAAGACCCTCCCCTGCACTTGAGAGAGGGAAAAGAATTGTGGGATGTCTGGCAAGTAGATTCCATTGGTCCTTTCAGGAAATCAAATAGGGAAACATACTAGTTGGAGTAGAAATAATTTCTGGATTGACACAGCTGCAGCTGTATCCAAAGCAGCTGCGGAGAATACTATTAAGAACTTGCAGCTACGGTTCAGCTGTTTCCCAAAGCCTAAATCATACAACCCATAATGGTAATCACTTTGCTGCAAATGCGCACAGGATTGGCCAAGCTGAAGGTAGATATTCCATACCCCCTATAATCCAGGCCGTGGCATCGTTGAAACGACCAATGGTCCACTGTAACAGTTTCTCAAGCCACATGAAGCTGAGCAGTGACTAAAATAAATGACTGATGGGGGGCTCAATGAGGTCCCTACACTTTGTCCCCACTTTTGTCCCACTGCTTCCACAATAGTACCCAATGCTCTGAGGCCACTTCATCCAGAAACTCCCACACTTGCATCCAGGACAGCCTGTGCTGGTGAAACTCCCCATCACTGGCACAGGTGCCAATGGTTTTGAAAACTCCATTGAATAAATACACATGGATAACAATGAATGCTCACAATAAAGAGCATAAAATCAGTAGTAGATGGACCATCCCATCCTTTCTAACCCGGTTTGAGATCGAACTGAGTTGTTTTCTCTCATCTTTTACAGGTGGAAATCTAAACATGAAGGGATGAAGAAGAAACCTTTCACATAATTTATACCACTATATGCCTTGTTATTTAATTTCCAGGAATAATTGTAGCTTTAGTATCTATGGCTTGCTCTTTTTGTATCTATGGATATGTTTACCTGCTGCTGAGACTGAAAAGCCAATCCCAGGGAACAGGAGTCATAATTCTACAAACCTTGCCATGAGAATTAATTCTGGGGTTTACGCATCTTTAGAATCAGACCAACCAGGGGATTTGTGGGGCTCTTCCCTATCTGCAGAGCAGGGCCCAAGATTTTTTGATCCCCCACAGGTCTTTCAATCAATTTAGTGAACTGCAATATTGGGAAAGACCTTATACTTTCATACCCGCCCTTGGTGGTTAAAAGTTCAACTACTTTTGAAATGGACAACCCATTATCTATTGAGAGAACATCTGAGGTTGTAGAACATGCCTGTTTGTCACATCAAGTAAAACTTAATGATACAAACTTTGCATATTATGAATAATATGCAAAGTTGCACGTTCGGGATGTGTGTAACGAGCCTTATCCAGAAGTCAACGTTTCACTAGGCCCGGGGGAGACTGGAAAATCTGGGGAGACTGGGGAAGGTATGTTGTTACCAGGGATATATCAAATTTTTGAATTCCCTAACTAGTAAGGCCCCTTGTCAATCTTTCCCTTTTGGATCCTATCTTTCACCCATTAAAGCAACCAGATTATACAAAGCCCTGCATATGATAAAGGTTAATTTTTCATGGTGTATAGAATTACCCAGTGGAGCCTGAATATTACCTATAGACTCTTCCAACTCCATGTAGATGTGGTCAAGAGAGAAGTCTACCTTTAAACCTTTAAAGTATGTGAACACACTCCCTCTGTAAGCCCATTTTCACTTATTCCAGTGTGCAAAGGTAATCAATTGTACTATGGGACCTGGGGACTCCCTTGAGACTTGTCTATTGAGAAAACATGCATCTTAATACAGTGATATTGTGCATGTCTTGGTGATATCCTATATCACGTCATCATGGTCTGAATTTTCTTTGTGAATTTTTGCAGTGACCAAAGCGGACCAGGGGGAGCTTATTGACATCCATGGTGCTGACACATTCTTTTCTGTGGAGGATGGATTTTGTCTGTTCATCTTCCAAAAGCTAAGTGTTGGACCAGCGATCAGGAGAAGGGAAAAACCTTTGGGATCACAGGAGGTAATCTGAAGTTAGCTTAGAAGAGAGGGCTGTAGTGGGACGGGCCCCTTGGAAGTAAAGGGAGATAGTTTCTCCTCAGCATCAGCCGAGCCTTTGCCAGACAGGGCAGGGCAGGGGAGCTTCAAGCCATCTCCGTGTTTCTGTTGCTTCGCATCATCAGCCTTCTTTAAATCCCGATGTCATCATGGATCTCTGTCG
>VKON01003587.1:4722-121542 GCA_009741485.1 Malurus cyaneus samueli | reverse complement strand
AAAAAAAAAAAAAAAAAAAAAAAAAAGGCTTGTTTAATTTTTTTTTTTTTTTTTTTTTTCAATTAAAACCAAACTGTTGTGTAAAAGCACTGGGGAGAACTTCAGTTTCATGAAACCACAGCTGCAGACTTCAGGATTAGAGCCTGCCAACTTCAGCTTGCCCCAACAAAACACATGAAGGGAACTAAAACCCCCAAATCAGTTTAGTACAGCCTCCACAATTTCCTCAGCGAAAGCTATATCAGAAATCCCGAGAGTTTGAGCCCTCACAGATGAGACCTCAGTCTCCACAACCCACTCAGAGAAAGCTATATCAGAATCCCTAGGAGCTGCTGGGTCCCTACAGAAGGAAACCACAGGAAATAATCTCCTCAGAGGAGAACATACTGTTGTCAAAGGCATTTGGGGTCAGAGAATGGTATGCATGCTGACTACATAAAATGTTATGATCCAATTATTAAGGTTCTTTAGAAACTCCTCTGCCCAAATCAGGGTGCAAACAAGACCATATGCCAGTGACAATAATACAGATTTTGTATGAGATATGTAAATATGAGAGAGGCAGAAAAGAGAGAAAGGGAGAAATAGGAAAAGAGGTGGGGGGACAGAGAGTGACAGAATAAAAAGAAAATAACCGCTCCATGGGTCCCACTGGTGTCCTGATGATCCTCATCAGATGGTCATCCTGGTGGTGAAGGTCCCCCGAAAAACATAGAATCCCATGGGTTAATATACACTCAGGCAGGGTGGCAGTGTCTAGGCATGTCCCCCAGGGGATCTCTCTCTATTTCTCAAAACATTTTTTTTATCTATGTGTACAAATGTTTCAGGAAATTCTTCAAGGACCATCAGAAGATGTGTTTCCAAAGATGAGAAGTTCAGTTGAAGAGATGGATACCTCTCAAACCCAGTGGGGCTGGTTTTATTTGGCTGAGTGTGARATATGGCATATGTTTCAAGTAAATACCCATGAAGTTGTATTGGCTTGGATAGACTCCATATACCAAATTACCTACTGCTGAATTTTCTAAATGTGCTTTTTCTTTTATTTTGAAGAACGACTCAGTCACTGCTCAATTTGCAGTGAAGATATTGAAAGGCATTTCCAAACAAACCCCTGTGGTTCTCAGCCTTTTACAACTGCAAATTTTAACTACACACTGGACTTTTCAGGTATATATCTTTCCATACAGTAAATTCAAATAATAGAAGGTGTCAGATACACCAGCATATTTGCTCATTCAGCAGGTTATTGTCCTCATATCTGATACAAAAACATGTGATTGTGAATGTCTTCTTTCCTGGAAAGTACACAGGAGATTTTAGAAACAGCTGCCCTGTTAGATGTTTTGGTGTAGTTTATTAATAAAGTAGCGTGTCTTGTTTAATAGCCCTCCATCATGACCCTGCTGCTTGCTTCAACTGCAGGTGGCATGTAGGACACATCTGTGGAACTGGGAAGTTTGTACCTTCTTTTCTTTAATGTGCAACTGCCTGTAGGCTTGGCAAACCTCTTCCCTACAGACTGTATTAGAGACAATTCTGTTAAGGAAGCTTTCTGCAAAATACTGGCATCAAAGAGATTTAATAGTTGAGCAGGTTGTTGAGGCCAGTTCTGGTCTCAGAATAACAAAGAGATAGGCAGACGGATTTTCTAGTAGATTGTAAAGATCTCACTGAGGCTGTTCTTGTAAATTACAGAATATTACAGGTTTCTAATGTATGTAACTCATTATAAATGTAATCTGTTCTTTGTTCAAAGGTGTGTTCTAATAACTTTCTTTTTTGTTTTTCTATTAATAAATTATTTAATTTTTATTAAATTACGAAACAGCTATATGCTTAAATATAGGAAATTAAGGAAATAAATACATATTCCAATATACACAAATTTCAAATATTTCAAATACAGGAAGTGGGGACTGAGTAAAACAGCAATGTACTGGCAGTAAAGCAGTATCTAACATTATGAGGAGTTTTATGTTTGCTTGTGTTGAAATATCTGTTTGTGAAAAACTATGTTTTGCATCCAGAATAAAAAGATTAAATGCATGGATATTTTAAAAATAAATGTTTTGTCTGTGTAATATTTGCCCATTTTGCCAAGTCATATAAATAATAATGCATTTAGAAATATTTTTTGAAAATGCTAATTTGTTACTTGTTGAAATAGGAATTCCTGTCAGATAACTTAGGGTGTAATAATGTTCTTTTGGAAAATGAACCTAATTGTTTCATATGCTGGAGATGAATTCCCAAAACTTTCATCCTAATTTTTGTTTTATGCTCAGTGATGAAACGAATCAACCCTTGAACAACATTGAATAAAGCAAGCTCCCTTGGCTATCAATTCATTCAGGTAAGGGAATAAGTGAAAGGTTCCTTTTTATTTTATTCCTGATTCTTTAAAGTAAAATGAAACAAAAGTGGTTTACCTTTATTGTTTATATTTATAGCTTTTGGAGACACTTCCTCTGATTACTTGTTGAATTAGAACTGCTGCAGCAAAACAGCACCAAAAAGTGGAGTAGTTTGTTCCACTGATTTCATAATTTATTTAGAAATATTATTGCAACAGCAAAAAAAAAAGATTGAGTTATATTTCTCAACTATGTTTTAGTCATTTACTCTAAAATGAATTGGGCTTAAAAACTTGTGTTATAACAATTGTTTTATGAGTCCAGTTGCTTTAAATCGCCAGTTTCTTCCCATTTGCTCAGACATTAAATGTAAAGCTGTGCTGATGTAAATCTGGTACTCACTGAACAATAAATTGACCTATGCAGTGTTACTGCCATAGGTGAAATTGAGTACATGGGATATGTGGTGCTTTTTCCCCAAATAGCTTCTGAGAAAAATTTTAGTTTCGAATTGTACAAGGGTTATACATTCAAAAAGAAATTTGTCATTTGTCATAAGAAATGCAGTAGCAGTCTGTTTATAATGATTTTCAAGAAGACCTGTTTTTTTGAAGTGTTGCCTTTTTTTACTAGATATTTGCTAAACCGTGTGTACAATGATGTGGCAATTTTTTTTTCCTTGAATAATTGCATTCAGTTCTCTTATTTCCATGTGATGACATTCTTTACTTTCAGGAGATTCCCTCTTTTAGTGCCAGTTTTAAGGCTTAAGAGCTTCCATGTATGTAGTACATACGCTTAAACCACTCTTTCTTAGTAGCTCTGCGTAAACTTCACGGGGGGTTGCTTTTTTTTGCACACGTGTTGTTTGGAGCAGGAGTTTGACAGGAAGAAATGCTTCATGTCTTTGAAGAGATGTGTTTTTACCTTTTTTGCTTGAAGTTTCATCTGTGGAAATGAGGCTATCCCTATGCCTTCACACTGGGAGAATGTAAATACTGAGGAGCTGTACCAGCTAGGAGTTGGTGTGCAAGTTGGTCAAAAACATGTGGCAATGAAATGAAGCATCGGATTGAAATCACACTAACCTCTTTTTTTTCGGCTTATTCCATTGCAAAAGTAAACAAATGAATATAATGAAGTTTCTCATCTCTTTGGAAAAACAATGGATAGCCGCCACATTAAAGGAATTAAGAGAACACAAAATCTAGACTTGTTGGAGTTTTTTTGCAGGCAAGATTATTTCTAAACCCAACAGTTTTAGGATTGTTAATGGAGAAAAGTTTAAGTCATGCAGCAGGAATATGTTTGATTGTTTCTGTTATTAATGAAAATTTTTGTTACTTTTGAAAATGTTCTTGACATTTCTCTCTATTCAAAATTTAATTTTCAAGACTCTGTAGCTTCTAGAGTTGAAATGTAATACTTGTAGAAAAGCACTAGATAAAGCACAGATAATGTATTAAAGACGTTCACAATATCTGTGTGGTAGATGCCCATGATCCTTACAGTGAAAAAAGGAGAAAAAAATAGCTTTTTGTAAAATGATTCCTTGAAATACTAGTATTATTTTAATTTTTACTGAATAAAACAAATGAATATTTCTGTCTTGAATTTCTCACCTTTATAAAGCGTAGGACAGAATTAAGTATCCTATTAACACATACTCATGCAATTTCTTTTAAGTTTAATGTGCTACAAAACCTTGTTCTAAGTTCTTGGCTTTTCTCTCTTCATATTGTCCTAGCCTGGAAGAAGTAGGAAGTGCCCAGTTTGGTTTCCACTTTATTTTGTACTGTCGGTCTTGAGCAGCTGTACTTGACACAAGCTATTTGTGTCTCTTGTAGGAAGGAGTACGTATCAGAAGGTTTAAAGATGTTTTGCACTAATAAATCATCTGGACTGAGTTAAATAGTGAGGAAATAACTAATCAGAGGTATATTAAAATTTTGCATAAGTTGCATACTTTTTTTTAAAAAAAATATGTCATTTGTTGTTAATTAAAACTATATCATTAACATGTATGAAGAATTGGATTTCCTTACTCGTGTTAATAGTCAAGAGAGTCATCCTACTTTTAGTTAGTGTTCTTTTATTCTTGGAGGAGTAAGGAAGGGGGTCAGCAGACCTGCTGCCTTGGGCTTCCAGAGGTCAGACTTAGGGCTATTTAGGAGACTGTTTTGGCAGAATCCCTTGTGAGGCAGTCCTGAAGGGCAAATGAGTGCAGGAAGGCTGGACACTCTTCAAGAGGGAAATCCTAAAGGCTCTGCAGCAGGCTGCCCCCATGTGCTGAAACACAAGCAGTCGAGGAATACCATCGGCCTGGCCAAACAGAGAACTTTGGCTGGAATTCAGACAGAAAAGAGTTTATGACCCTGGGAGGAGGGGGCAGGCAACTCAGGAGGATTAAAAGATGTTTTGCAGGGAAAAAATTAGAAGGACCAGAGCCCAGCTAGAACCTAATTTGGCCACTGCCGTAAGACAATAAAATACTTTTTAAAATATATTAGCAGCAAAAGGAGGGCTATGGAGAATTTACATCCTTTAATGGACGTGGGGGAAAATTGTGACAGGATGAGGAAGAGACTGAGGTACTTAAAAACTGAGGCAAAGAAGGCAATAACAGTAAGATCCATTGTTATCTGGGCAGGGTGCGAAATGCAGCCCCTATAATTCAAGGGAAAATGGAACCTGCTACACCACACAAGTCTATGGGGACAGATGGGCTCCACTGGAGGGACCAAGGGAGCTGGTGAAGTTTGACCATTTACCACCAGTCCTGGCTCACTGGGGGAGTCCCAGTTTTCTGGTGCTGAGCAAATGTGATGCCCATCCACAAGAAGGGTTGTAAGGAGGATCCAGAGAGCTGCAGACCTGTCAGGCTCACTTCAGTGCCAGAGAAGGTCATGGAACAGCTGATCCTTAGTGCCATCCCACAGCCATGTGCAGGGCAACCAGGGGATCAGGCCCAGCCAGGATAAATTTTGGGAAGGCATGTCCTGCTTGACCAGCGTCACCTCCTATGACAGGGGGACCCCCTAAGTGGATGAGGGAAAGGCTGCAGATATTTTTTACTGGACTTCAGTAAAGCCTTCAACACTGTTTCCCACAACATTCTCCTGGAGAAACTGGATATTCATGGCTTGGACAGGTACAGTGTTTGCTGGGTAAAAACCTCTCTGGATAGCCAGGCCCCAGGAGTGGTGGTGGGTGGAGTTACATCCAGCTTGCAGCTGGTCACAGGGTGTGTCCCCCCACAGGGCTCAGTGTTGGGACCAATCCTGTTTAATATCTTTATCCACCGTCTGGACAAGGGGACTGAGAGGACCCTCAGTCAGTTTGCAAATGACACCAAGCTAGGTGGGAGTGTTTATCTCCTGGAGATCAGGAAGGCTCTGCAGAGCAGTCTGGACAGGCTGGATCAATGGGCAGAGGCCACTTGTGTGAGGTTCAGTGAGGTGAAATGCTGGGTTCTGACCTTGGACACACGGCTGAAGAAATTATTAATGAATAATATAGTACAAAAGAATGGGTATTCCAGCATTTCAAATTCACTTACTTTGGTGTCCCAGGTAGGAAGGTTAAAAAGAGGATGACTCTTAGTCTAGCATCTCAGTTTTGAATTGTTGAGGAGTACAGCAAGTGAAAAAAGGTCGTGTTCAGTGAGATTGCTGCCCATTTTTAGAAAAAGCTTATATACTTACATATGTTCAAAGAGCATGTCTCTGGATATTTAGTTTTGCTGTAGGTTTCACCTTTTATTGAGGGAATTGGATGAATGAGAATTTTCTCAGTGCTGGATCAACTAGATTTTGTTGAACTGGATTAGCTTATCACTGGTGGTGAAAAGTGCTAAGATGATGCTTTTTAGAACAATTGGACCCCTCAGCTTCTGTTCCAAATTAACAAAGTGTCCTGTTGTGGCATTTTGGCATTCTGCAGAACCAGCTTTTCAGTGTGCCCGCTATCTTCTACTACTTAGGAGGAACAATTGCTACTTAAACTTTTATGGTTATGAAAAGGTGGGTTTTCTTAATTGATAAGGGATTACATTTGATCATTGCTTGAATGATTATTTGCATCACTGTAGTGGTCAGAACACATTTGCCTCTTATAATGGTTCCCATAGTAATGACAATTCTAAACTGCCTTTATGAAATAAACTGGTCAGAGATAGTGAAGGACTGTTACAGAATATCTTTTGACAATTGATTATTCACTTCTACAAATTTGTACTCTTCCCCAGTTTCAAGAGCAGTTACTCTAGGCTACATTTATGTACTGTCAGAGATCAGCAACAGAGGGCTATTGCTTGAAGAAATTTCAGATGCTCACCATTACTGGCCTTAGATCAGTTTTTGCTGGTTTACTAAAAGTACCTTGTAATCTACCAACTTTGCTATTCATTCCACCGTGACATTTAAATAGGTGGAGGGAACAAAATGTGCAAAATTGCCTGTCTTTTAAAAATGTATCTGCAGAAAATGACCCCACTGAAACTAATAGCAAATGAACAACGATAAAATTGGTGTAGGAAGACCTTTTTTACAAATCTTGGACTATGCCAGCAAATAGTCCACAGCATTCAGAAATGTGGGATTTCTACATGTGCACCTTAAGAATTCTGACCCGTCTAAAAACTAGAGTCATCTAGGTACTTGTAAAGTGGAATATATTAAATGTTTTAGGTCTGTACCCTCAGCAGTGTTTTTACAGTATTAATTTAGTGTGTTCATACAGCTATTTATTTATTTATTCTGTACCTACTCACACATTTATTGTGTGTTTTCTGTGGGAAAAAAGCTCAGTTGAAAAAGAAAAAAGGTGTCCCAATGATGAATGAGCAGATGCTGTTTCATGGCACAATGAATTTGTAGAAGCAATATGTATTCATAACTTTGACTGGAGAATAAGTGGGATGAATGCTGCTCTGTATGGAAAAGGTAAATATTGTAGTCACATGCCACAGTTTGGTACTGTTAACAGTTTAACATTGTTCAGTGTTCCCTATGGTGTGTGTGCTTCGCCATGCATGCCCTGTGTTCACCCAAGAGCTGTTTACTCTTGTTTGATGGCAAGCGTAATTGAGGATGCAGCAAGGGATGGAATTGTCACTACTGGCTGGTAGAGCCAGGGAGCAGGGGGAAGGGGTGCCCAGCAATGCAGTGCTGATCACAAGACAAATCTTTGTACTAAAATGTTCACACTAAAAATATTTGGCCATATTGTCATAATCTAACAGTTAATGAAAAAAAGAAAAAAAAAAGGATTGCTAATGAACATAAAAGAACTGACATTTTTCATCATCTTGATAGCTATGCCCTAGTGGTCAAGCTGTCATTCCAGCCATTTCTACAAAGACAGCATGAAGCACAGAGATACTTTTTGGATTCATGATGTGAATCTGCAGCCTCATCTGCATGGACCAGATAAAATCATGTTTCTTGCTTGTGTATTATCTGGTGACTATATCAGCGGTGATTCTAAATACACGAGGCCTCCTTTAAAAGATGAAAGCACTGTGAACTTTTATGACAGTTGCGTGGAAAATACCTGGAATCCAAAGACCTTTGTCATCTCTAATGCCAACTAAATCTACCCTGAGTACTTAACAGAATTTTGTTAAGTTTGAACTGAGTATTGTTCGTGGGTTTTTTGGTACTTTTGTTCCTTTTGTAAAGACAATAACATGAAAACCTGATGCACAAAAGAGAGATGAAAGAAAAGTTGGCTGGAGGAGGGAAGCTATTAAATAATTAAGAAAGAATGGTGAAGTGTTTCTAAAAATCTGTAAACTTTACTAGTGCGTTTTTCAAATGTAGAGAGTATTACAAATCTGGAGTTGCTTAGTGAGCCTTAAATACATTGAACATTGGTAAGTTTTCAAAGGCAAGATTTATGTTCTGATTTTCTAAATTATATTAAAAATGGTAGAAATATGCCTCTATTACAGTATGAATATAATGAAACTAATGCCTATACAGCAAAGTAAGAACAACAACAGCAAAACCCTGGGGACATGGCTATGTGTGTAGGTATCTGTGTTCTGTAGTACATGTTGCTTTGTTTGAAGGTCTCTTAGTTTGGATTCTAAACATTAAAAAAAAATTCTACACCTCCTTCATCAGTTTTCTCCAGATAAAGTTCAACAAAGCTGTTAGGTTTACTTTATGGACATTTTAGTGTAAGTTTGAATTCCACACTAGGAAAATTAGCAAGCCCTTGCACTAGGATTTGGCATTGGTTTTCATGGAAATGAGGCCCATAAACTTGTGTTTGGTAGTTGTTTGGTATGTAACTGTCAGGCTGGCTGTTGGGATATCAGCAGTGTCGTACACCTTTCTCAGCACGTTTCCTGTGGAATTTTTGCCTTCTTGTTCCAGTATTCATGTGCTACTGTGATTCCTGTTTGGTTGGAGTTTGAGACACACTCAGTGATCATGTGCTTGCTATTACTGGAGACAATGTTCAAATTAACTTAACTGGAAATAATACAGTGAAATAACACAGTGAAACTAACAAGAAAATACCAAAAGATGCTATCCCTTAGTTTTTAAACACTGTAATAGAAAGCTTTAAGTAGCTTTCCATTAGACCAAATTTAATAGACCTAAGGTCTAATAGACAAGGTTTTCATAACTGGTATGATTGTAAAGTTAAAGAGTATTTCAGAGTATTCTTCAAATATAGAAAGAGCAAAAGAGACTTTTGGGTCTCTTTTGGGTAAAGAATAAACTTGAACACCTAAACAAGAAGAGCCTGAGGAAGGGGCTATTACAGTGAAACGCACTGATGTGTTAAATGATTTGCTGTGCAATTTTGTCCCTAGTGTTCTTTGTTAAAAGATCTCAGTAGCACTAATGGGCAAAGCCAAAGCTGAAATCTTTCCAGGCTTTTTTTTTGGGTAAAATCAGTAGCAAGTCCCTGTAAAAATGGTATAAAATTGTGGCAGATGTGAAAGGATTTGTGTTAGTTTGTTACAGAGTTGTTAATGGACTTTTGGCTCAAAGTCATCCTAAACGGGTGGAACTGGAAGCAGAAGATGATGACATGTCTGGCATCATAACTGAGGACACAAATACCTCTTCCTTCTCCTGGGTGCTGTTACTGTTGCCTGTCTGTGGACCTTGCACAAGTTGTGTATCTGCTTCTGTTTGTAATTTCATGGTAATTATCCCATCTCTAAACCATTTAGGACTAAAATGTGTTTTCCTTTAGTTTATGAAGTGTGATTTCTGATCCCAGTTGGCAACTCTAGGTTCTACTCTTGTAGGTATGATTTGTGTTTGATTCACTATTACGCTAGCTCTGCAAAAGGTGCTTTGTTCCCCACGTTGTACAAAATAATAACGAATCGCGCAGGGAATTTTGTGTCACTGACTCCTTTTTATTCTTGCACAGTATTCTACAGAGCATACATTTTATGAAACTAACAAATACATGTGCTTTTGTTCCTTTCATTTAGTCTTTTATTTTCTTCTGCGATTTGGATTGACCTTTTTGGTTAAGAAAACTGAAGTTTCTTTTTTAGCATCTCATGGACACAAAGTGCCATAATCTTTCCTGGTCTCAGAGACTTTTGCAGTGGTTTGTGTGGTGGTGTCTTGTTTGCTGCTTAATTTGAATTGAATGGCACAATATTAATCAAAAATTGAAATATTACCTATTCTTTCAGTGTTCCATGTGTTCTGCTTTTTTCTCTTTATTTTAGTGCTGATAAATTTTGTTATTGAAGATGTCTGTGAAATAACCATCCTTTTTCTGGCAAGGGGAGAGAGACTATTATTGCAAGCTAAGTCCAGAACTGTACAAGTAGCCAATACAGGGAATAGTTGGACTTAATAAAAGGAGCAGTGAGAAAGAAAGGGGAGGGGGGGGGGGAATAATTTCTTGGCCTATAGAGTGTTAAAGAAAAGAGAAAGATCTTGGTGTGATTCTGGGGAAGGAACCATTCTAATTCCAATTATACTGTTGATCTGTGAAGAAATAAAATCATTGAATGCTGAAACAGTATGAATTTATTTTTGATGGTAACCCAGGTATAGATCATGTAGCATTTGGCAATTGTACATTAAAAATTCATTCATTGTCTCAAAATTAGAATTTTAAATAAAAAGAAATCTAATTTAAACCATCTACAACCCAGGAAATTTAAGCTTGTCATCTCTTTGAAGTCATTGTATTCTAGCTTGGTTTGTCAGTGTCCTTACCAGGAGCAAACATGCCCTCTGTAAATAATGTACTTCAGGATATCTCAAGCAGTCCTGCCAAGACCTGGTGCTAAGTTGCTATAACAGCAGCTTGGGGTTTGAGAAGTGCACTTTCCCTAGCACTCATGGCAACCAGGGATCAAGTGGTAATGACACCATTTAACACATTTCACCTTTTTAAGGTCTCCCACTGGCATTTTACTTACACCAGTTTGTGGAGGAAACATTTCATTTTGGTGTTACAAGTTGTCATGGTTTTACTCGGTCCGATTTTTGGTGGTGGGGGGATGGGACCAAGAAACCACAAAGATGGCTCCTGTGAGGAAGTTCTAGAAGCTTTCTCCTCCTTCTCCAGATAAAAGGAGCCTTACCCCCTGTGTTTTAGAGCCAAACTATTGTGGCTCTGAGGTTGATGGACAGGCTGCTGGTCAGGCCTGGGCCAATTGCACATGCTAGTTACACCTCTGTGATGACAAATGGTCTTGTACTTAAGAAGAATTCAAAACAAGATAGGTGCAGCTGCCATGTAGATTTTAGGTTGTTAGTATCATGCACCGGGGAAAAACAGAGCAGGAGGGTGAGGAGATGTAAGAAAAAAAAAATGGAGACCCAAGATCACAGTCAGAAGACAAGTGTTGTGCTCTGCTATGGTTCTCGAACATGGAGAAAACAAGGTGTTCTTGAAAGGACTATTTCATCAATGAGAGACCTGTATAGAAAAGGAGAGCGACCTTGATCTGAGGAAAAAAAAACCCAGCTTTTGAGGACTGGACTGAACTGATCAGAAGCCAAAAAACAAGGTGGAAGAGTCCTGGCTCCTTCACGACGTTTGAAGCGAGTTGATGCTAAGAAGAAATTGTGTTCTGCGGGGCAGAAGAGGTGCCCCTGCCCCACGTCTGAAGTCAGTGGATGCTTAGAAGAAGCTGTATTCTGCCAGGAGATTTGTGATAGTGGCCTTACGCCACCAAAACAACATAGTTTGGCCTTGGAGAACATTCTTTCCTTTCTCCCACAAGGTAAAGAAAAGAATCCCTTGCCATCAGCAGTTATACACTGACTGTTTCTCGGGAAAAGACCTTCCACAGCTTGGAGCTGTCAGAACGCTTCCCCTATGATGCTGAACGACAACCATAATGAGTAGTTTGATCTATGTTAGACTTTCATTCCTGCCCCACTTTGTATGCAGGAAGACATGGGGGGTGGAGAGGGACGACCTAAGACAGAGACGGGTCCCCGGAAAGAATATCAGGTGTCTTAAAATGTCCGTTTTTTATTTTTCTGCTCCTTGTAAATTCTTCCCTATCCTTGTTCCTCTCCCCGGTGCAGTAGTATTCTTAGTAGCTTTTAGTAATAAATCTATCTTGCAACTTAAGTTCTTCAGCCTGTCTGACCATTTTTCTGGAGCATATACATATCTTTCTCTCAATTATGTTATGTTATCTGAAAGCCATAAATTTTCGTGTTAATTGGGCTTTTGCTCTCCCTTCTGCCCTCTCCGGTGGGAAGGGAGGGAATGTCGTGTGTGCTTTTGGCTTTTGGTCAAGTTCAAACCATGACATTTTTGGTGCCGTGGCTCAGATAGGGAAAAAAAACAGGTTTAAACCCATGACACAAGTCCCTTGTGTTCTTAGTGGTATTTTCAAGAAAATAAACAGAGGGGCAAGGAGACCATCCTCTGGGATATGTGATTTTGGAGGAAACCACCATCTGCAAATTCTGTATTGTATGAAAAAGAACTTGGGAATTTTTATAGCAGTTTCAATAAGACTGAGATCAACCTAATTCCGTTTTCCCTTCAGGAATCAGCAATATCTGTTTTATAATAAGCAGCTACCAGGTGCTTGCCATATCTGATTCTCCAGACAGATAGGTTTGCATTTGTTATGCAAAAGGTAGGTATGTATTTAAAAAAAAAAAAAGGCTGAATCCTATGGACTTCCCACTCTAGAGACACTTGCAAAAGGATTTTTAGTTATGGCTGTAGCATAGAGAAGGACTTCTGGCTACTGTACTGATTCTTTAGAAAATATTATACAAATAATTCTTCTTTTCAAAAGTTGTCTTTCCTACAAAGGATTCTTTTTATAATGCAAATACAAAAGAAATCTTCTATTTAACTACTGTAACTTTATTAACATCTTACCACTGAGGTTTTTTTTTAACCAGAAATATTTGTCCTTGACCACTTGGTCCCTACAGTGACAACATGAAAACAAACTTACTAACTCCTTCAAGTTATTTTAAAGACCAAAAAAAAGGCAACATCAAAGTACTGCTAGTACAGCACAGAGTGGCAAACAGTACAGTATATGGGAGCATTATGGAGCCAGATTCCAGATAGTATGAAATTTGTATCACTCATGGCAGTCGAAAATCACATGTTGACCAAGGAGGCTGTGGAATCTCAATCCTTTAAGATATTCCATCCTTGGTTGTATTACCCTGAGCAACCTGATCTGGCCCAGAATTTGCTCTGAGTGGAGGATATGGACCAAAGTTCTCCAGAAGCATGAAGGGCAAGGGAAGGGGAGGGGAAGAGGAGGGGACTTTCCTTCTTCAAGAAGACTCATTTGACTTGTACCTTGTTTAAAAACAGTACAACAGTTCAACAGAAATTGCTAAAAAAGGGGGGTTTTAGCTAGTTTTTTGTTTTAGCTGGTAAAATTAAATGTACCTTGGGATTCCCCACAGCAACTTTCTCTACTTACACTTTTACTGTTTTATCACTGTAGTTGGAAAGTGGAAGAATCTCGTCAAGAGAATCAAAACAAAGATTCTATATATCAGACAACTGTGATTGTGTCTGAATTTAAATCTTAAGTTTATTCAGGCCAGTTCTTCAAATGCTTGTGAATCCACAGTGTTGCATCAATTTGGGCCTCTCTAAGATCTGCACTTACCACACTGAACTCTGCAGTTCCTGGTGGTCATGGTCCAGTAGCTGCCTGAGGCCCAAGAACACACGAGTTAGGAATCCATCAGTCTGTAGGGATGGGACATACGGCACATCCATTACATGGGGGCTGTTTTGCCCCCACATTGCTCTTCCTCATGGCAAACACAAGATTTCTGTACCTCCATCAACAAACAGGCTCCTTCCTCTGGGGTTAAAGTAGGGGCAGATGTCCCAGCCAAGCTTCTTGCAAGTGGTCCTGTAAGTATCTACTGGCCATTTGGTCATTCATTCATACTTGCTTTTTCAGATTCAGTAGGAGGAAAGACAATGTCAAGAATTCCTGTGTAGACTAGAAAATAAAACAATGCCCTGGTCTCATGGCCTTTAATACAATGACCAAACACATTTCCTGGAGTTGAACATCTTGCTCCTGTCATACCAAGTGCCATGTCTTGAAACAACCACCTGCAAAGTTCCCTGCTCCTTTGATAAACACTTCATGGTTCTGTGATCTTCCCTGAAATTTTTGATTTTACTAACTTAACACAAGTAACAACACACAGGACCTTCAGCTACAACAAGAACCTTAATTGTCTGATGCAATGATGGACAGCTTTAAGTCTCTCCTAATGCAAAAACCAGCAGCTAAGTTAAGACTTTTGTTTACTACAAGTATTTAATTTTCTGTGCTTTGTCAAGTGTACATCCATAATTTACTTCTTCACCTGTGTGCCACAGAGGCCAATCCTTTAGCAGAAGTTTGGTAGCCTTGTTTCTGTTCCCTCACAATTCTCAGGTACACTGGATATTCAAGGAGTCATCGTAAGACACAGGAGCTCCATTAACTGTGGTACATTTTGTCCCCTGGGATGATCTGGACAACACAAGTATGAAACAACAGGAAAATGGTTTTTACTACAATTATTTTTTAACCAGAAATGGATATGTCCTGCCCAGCTGACCTTTGTAAAGTGTCACCTATAGTTTGAGAGTTGAAGTGCCCAGGATACAGGACCAAGCTTTTTGTATTTCATCAACATTCCAAAGTTAAGGATTTTATTAAAAAAAAAAAAATAGTAAATGGTACACCATGTAATTGCTATTTATTTTCATAAACATGAGGTATTTCCAAGTGCTATAAAACACAGCATTAAATGTCTATCATTGGAAGAAATTAAACACAGAACTTTGCAGTTACCCAGTTCTATGCACCAAACATTAACAAATATATTAACTGGAAGAAACAGGCTAAGAAAAGGCATATATAGTAAATTCCTTTACCAAAGTTAGTATGTTCAAAAAAGTGATAAAGTAGTATCTACCCAAAACTTTCACAACCTATTTTCATACAAAAATGTAAGTATCAAATTTAGTTATGTATCAGCATCATACTGAAGTATATCGCAATGTAAGAATTATTACGGTACATAATAGAGATTAACAATATATTTGTATACAAAAACATTGCTCCTCAAACATTGAGGTATTAACAGTATTTAGGTATGAACTTCCAGTCTAGTACTGATAGCGAAAGCCACCTCTCATAACCCAAGACATGTATAAAAGGCAAGTGTGACGATGGTATTTACAAAAATTCCCATAGGAGTACAAAATGCCAACCTCTAATGTAATATCTGTAAGAACATAAGCACCATAAAAGTTAGGAATTAACACTTTAAAACTCAACTGGATGTCATCATGTAAATGTGTTTTTCTGTTTTGGGGCGTTAAGGTTTCAGTTTGTTGTTTGATAGATATGGAGGTGAGTATACAAGTGGATGTCTTTGGTGTGTATTTCGGGATGTTGTATAGTGGTATGGGTGTTTTCTAGTACTGATAGCGAAAGCCACCTCTCATAACCCAAGACATGTATAAAAGGCAAGTGTGACGATGGTATTTACAAAAATTCCCATAGGAGTACAAAATGCCAACCTCTAATGTAATATCTGTAAGAACATAAGCACCATAAAAGTTAGGAATTAACACTTTAAAACTCAACTGGATGTCATCATCAGCTCAAATGCTCACAACAGTTAAAAAAAAAATCTCCACCATCCTCAGTTCTTAAGAAGGAAAAGCAAAGGCAGTCCACTGTTGTTTGGTAGTTGTGCAATAAACTCCTTACAAGAACATCTATTTGCTCTGTACCTGGATAATATAGTCTGTAAATTACTTCAGGGACTGGATTGAAATGAAAACCAACATTCTTAACGCCAAAAAACCCACAATTTTTAAATAAAGAATCAAAAATGTGCAAACTGGCAATGACTATTCTGGTTGCCCAAAATAAAACCAAACGAAACAAAAAGTTTAGCAAGTCCACTTGTAATTTAATTTCTTTAGTAATTGCTCTTGTCTGGCTTGCAATTTTTTCTTTTCTAGCAGTAACTTCTGCTCCTCTGCCTGAAGAGAACAAAAATATTCAGCAGCTTTTTTCAAAATCATTGCTTTTGTAGCTTTCTCATTTTTAACTAGTCCCGGGATATGATCCCTTAATTTGAGAAACTGTGTCCGTAGAGCATTACGTCGTCGACGCTCCAGTATACAGTGGTGGTGTCGACGTTCGCTGTCCTCAGAATCAGAGTTTCCAGAATTTGAACACTTAGGCTTTGGTTGGATTGTGGGTTTTACTGGACAGGGCACCTTGATTTTTTTCTGTGGGGGAGTCTCTTCAGTCTCCACGAATGGAGAAGGAGTGGCATAATCATGCTGCTGGTGAACTGGGGTGCAACACTTTAAAATCAGTCCATTCTGCCGTGTCCTGACTGAGGAAAAAGTGGTATTTTTAGGGTATTTCTTCTGGTAAGAAAGGACAGAAAACAAAACAGACATTATTCTCACTGAAAATATTCTGACCAACTATCAGTATTTACTGGCAAAATACATCTGGTAAAAGCAGTAATGAAATAACTGACGGCAAAACCACGGTGCGCTCACTATCTGCAGTCAGATATAGATCTGTGAAAGTATGTAATACACTTGAAATGAGCAAAGAACAGGGATTTCTAAAAGCTTAATAAGTTTAATGAGATAGTGTTTTTTAAAAACACATTTAATTTTCAATCAAAATGGGACTTCAAATAGAATTGTTGAGCTGTGGCACAAAAGACAAGCACAGAGCCACAACACAGCCTCTGCTTGGTAAAAAAGCAGCTGGGAAACGAAACAATCACGCCATGTGTTCTGAGGCAGAAGGTGAAGCTGCTGCAGCTGGGGACCCTTTAAGCCGCGCTTTGATGCAATGAAGAAGCTGTTGGAAGTGTTTCTTCACCCAAAGCTTTCAAAAACGACATTAAAGGTTCAGCAGGCTCTGAAACCCGGACAGATCACCAAGTCTGTGGCAGTGGTCATAGGGACCAGCTCATCTACTCACGCCAAACCATGATTCAGCCCAAGGGGACTTCTCGGCGTGCATGCACAGGGATGTCAGGGGCGTTTTGGGCTCTGTCAGCACAAGCGCTGCTCTAAGGGGTCACTAGCCTGCCTCCAGCCTGCCCGGACGGCACCTATGGGGACACGCACAGGGTTATCTGCCATCAACCCCGTGCCCCCCTCCCCGGGGACAGGAGACTGTCAGAGGCCCCGGAGGGTCTTTAGCACCACGCAGCCCCTCTTGGCCGGAGCTGCTCCTCGGTGAAGGCTCCGGCCCCACTGCTGCCGACACATGAGGCGGGGCAGGCGGGACGCTGCCCCCGGTCCGTGCCCGCCGCCCCCCGCACCTGCCACCGCACGGCGCCCCCCACCCGGCCCGACTCCCGGGCCCAGCACCGAGCCCCCCCGCGCGGGGCGAGCGCTTACCCGAGCAGCCGCTGCTGTCGCTGCCGGTCCGCTGGCCTGGCGGGCGCGGGGGTGCGGCCGCCCCTGCAGCCCCTCGCCCGCCGCCACCGCCGGCGCCTCCGGCTTGCAGCCGGGGAAAGGCCCGCCGGGTCCCCGCGCTCGGGCACGCGGTGGCGGGGGCTGCCCGCGGCCCCCGGCGGCGGCGGCGCCTCGCTCTGTGGCCTCTCGCTCGCCGCCCGCTCCAGCTTCCCGCGTGCGGAGGAGCCGCTCCACATGCAGTCCTGGATGATGATGGAGCGGGCGTTGTCCGTTATGCGGGGCCCGGCTCGAAGGAGTCTCCTTCCTCTGCGCCACCCCACAGGTCGGCCCCGGGGGCTAGCAGGAGCAGCTCGGATGCCCAGTCCAGGGGGTCGTGCGGGCAGCCCCAAGAGAGCCGCCCCTCCCACACACGGGGCCCCGCGGAGGGTGCTCCTGGATCCAGCCTGGCCGGGGAGAGAGGGGAGGGGTGAGCAGCAGCTCAAACTTTTTCCAGATGTCCTCGCCAGGGAAAGCCAAGTTCAGCCCGTGCAAAATAGAGAAATCGATCTTCGTCCGGGTAGAAACAGGGCTGCAAAGAGTAAAACTCGAGGTCTATGTTTTTATTGACCATTCCTGGCGTTATGGGTTTCTTTTTGCTGGTCCCTGAGTCGGGTAATAGTTTCAAACACAGGTTTTACAGGTATTTCCACCAAGGGGAAGAAGAGAGGTTCTCCCAAGACGTGAAACTAAACAAAAACAAAAACAAAACAAAAAATGAACTAAAGACCAAAATCACAATTAAAATACAATTAAACAGACATCAATGTGACTCCCTCTTAACTTAAGGGGAAAAAAAATCCCATCATCAACAGCAAGCAAAAAAAAATCCACCTCACACAACTTTCCACTTGATTCAAGATACTGGAATCAGAGTGCTCAGGTAGTGCTCCCCCAGGCAGAACCTGCCCCACGGCTCCATGAGGACACAAACCCAGCCAGCACAGTCCAGAAGGGATGCACGGCCTGTGCATATAAACCCTTGCCTGCTCTCCCAAGCCACTTCAAATGCTCAATACAGCACACGAACTACAGACAGACCCATAGCTTTGATAACGTAATCTGTCCCAAAAGGCTTATTAATATGCCAGCAAAAGTAGAGGAAGTTTACTCTTGTCATCTGTGGAGCACTGCAAAGAGGAGAGAGAGAAGGATGCCAGAAAAATGGGGAGGAGGGGATTTTCGCAAATTGCCAGTTCAATCTCTCAAAGCGAACCATCGAAAACTGCACACAACACAAGGCGGGAGGGGGGGAGGAGGGGAAATCCAGCAGACACAGAAACTATCAACTTTATATAATAACCTTGTGCCCAAAAATGCATTAAAACCACCCCAGTGCCACCAACAAAGCCTCCTGATTTGCCAAGGTGGCACGGGAAGTTTTTCTCCCCCTTTTTCCTGCAAGAGTAGAACTGCACATTCTACTACTTCAGGCACTCAAACCTTCTGCAAACACACCAGCTCTACAGCTCTGTCACCTCCGATGAGTGCACGCTGCTGTCCTTTGGTCGGATTCCCCAGTCACTACCCACGGCTAGTCAGCCACAGCTCCATTCCTTTGCCAAGAGCTCCGTGGCATGAGACATTAAAAAAAAAATAAAAAATAAGTTTTAAAGTCCAAAAAAGCCAGTTAGCACCTCCCTGTACCTTGGTTAAGGTAACGCGAAGGGAAATCATTCTGCTGGGTTCACAACTGCTGATGCTGGGACGGACACCAAAAGGAGGGGAAAAAAGTACCCATGAAAAGCCTTAGGACGAAACAACTAGAAACACGCCCAGCTCGACTCGCCTGCGCTCTCACCCTGCCCCCTGAACACCTCCTGGACTGTGCATTTTTCTACTCGGGAAATACATTAAACCGTTTAAAATGCAAAGCAGTAAAGAGGCGTCTACGAAACACTGGTGATCTCAATGAGACAGCTCAAAACCAAAACACAAATATTCTCCAGGATTTTTTTCTGCTCAATGAGAACCCCATTCAGGCTCCACTCTGCCGCAGCCCTCCCCTACCCACCGCATCCTTCCCAATTTGGCAACTCAGACGCGATGCGGAATTTGATTTATTTTATTGGGGTTTTGTTCTGCAGCCCAGAGCCTGCAGCTTTCTCTTCTTACCTCTGTGGTGAGTGCGTGAGGGGAAGGAATGGCGGGGGAAGGGAAAAAGAAAAAAAAAACAGCTGATGGTGTAGCACTTTCCACGCCCACCTGCCCGCTGGTGCCCGCCCGCCCCATCCGAGCTCTGTTTGCAGACAGATGCCTGTCACGGCCTGGCTTTGGAGCGGCTGGATATTACTACCCCACAAAATACTAAAGAAAAAGAGGTTAAACAAAAAAAAAAAAAAAACAAAAAAAAAAAAAAAAAAAGAAAACTGTCACACTTGGGAGGAGCACTAGGAAACGGCGGGAGAAAAGCGAGCAGCCGCCCCACCCCCACTCCACGCGCGCAGGTCGGAGCCCCGCATTTGGCGCCAAAAGCCCCGTTCTGTCCTAATCCCCGGGAGGCGCTTCGATGTTGCGGCGCCGTCCCGGCTCAGTGCCGCCCCTCCCGCGCCACCCCGGCCCCACTCCGGGGAACGTCGCTCCCGCAGCGGTTCCGCTCCCGTCCGCCGCCCCACCTCGCCAACCCTCTGGCAGTTGAAAAACCAAGGCCAAGGAAGCGGCCGGCGAGGGAGCCGCTGCGAGGCAGGCTGATCAATGACCGCAGCGATCGCGTCCCCACAGGCTGGCGCGCTCACGCTGCCCGCCTGCCGGCAGGGCCCCGTCGCGCCCGCGTTCCCGCCTTCCCGCGCTTCCCGCTCTCCGCACCGCGCCGCGTCGCCTTCCGCTGCCGACGGCGGACACCTCGCGGCCGCCGGCACCTACCGCTCTGCCGCCTCCTTCCCCGCGGGGCCGCACCGCGGTGTGCGACGGGACGGGGTGGGAGCGCAGCGCTCTCCGCGCCGTTGTGCAGTGGGCAATCCCGGATGGCTGCGATCGCGATCCCGCCGACGCTCAGGGCGGTGCCTCCTTGCTCATAGGCTGCAGACTGAGGCGGGGTCTGGGGCGTCGTTTGTGGTCGCCGGTGGTGGCGGCGCCTCGGTGGCGGCGGGCCCGGGGTCTGCAAACCCAACGGGTGCGGTGATTGGAGAGAGAGCTGGGCGTCGATGGAAGCGACTGAGGAGGGGGAGGTTGCTCGCGAGAGAGCGGAATAGACCCAGAGTGAGGCAGAGATGTGCCGTGTGTCATTTAGTCTCGGCCCCTCCGGCAGTTTTGGGGCAGGAAGGTCCTGCCTCTCCCGTGTGCTGATCCCCCCTCGCACCACGTTTCAATAGCCAAAACCTGGAGGCTCCGGCAGCCGTTCAGTGCCTTGAAGCGGCCTTGAGAGCCGTCTTGTGCGGGGCTCGGTGATGCTGCACGGCCGGGCATCTCAGCGGAGCCGGGATGGCTGCGGGGCTGGCTCAGCTGCTTTGCAATGTCCCCAGCCAAGGCAGTGAGTGCTCTCAGGCTCTACTCGCCCAACTCGTCCCTGCCTGCCTTGCCCTCACCAAGGAGGTGACTTGTTGCAGTTTTGCTCAGGAGCCTTCCATTGGTCCTGGCTGAGAACAAAAAAGGCGCCTCCAACGTGAACCCTGTACCGGAGCTTCCAAGTAAATACGATTCAAACGCGGGTGCCGAAGGTGACCTCAAGATACCCTTCTCTGAGTCACACCGTGACTGGAGGGAGCTGTGCAGGGGCGGGCACCATAAAGCAGAGGAGTGCTGGTCCTGCTGCTGTTGGGGTCGCTGCCAGCCCCAACGGCATCAAGCTGGCAAAATGTCTGAGGCCAGGTTTGCCTGAACTATGGTGATTTGGCCTCCATTCCTCTAAGGCACTTCGGATTCGAGAGGAGGAATTCATTGAATAGCAAATGTGCACTCGGTACATTGAAGATGTGAAGTCTTATGAAAGCAGAGATTTATTAATTTCTTTTTAGGTTATTTGACTGGAGAAAAAAAAATGTGTGGGTGGTTGGGATTTCCGCCCCCTCCACACACATGTCCTCCCCCTCCACACCTTAAACAGGTTGCAGCATGTGAGGAGACATGAGCAGTTAGTGTGCAGCTCACAGAATGTGTGAACAATTTATTGATGCCCATCAACCTTTGTGGATTCAAACAATTATATTTTCCTTTAATTACTTTTGTCTTTTATCTTCCCTCTAACACTTTTATATATGCAAATATTGTTATGTCCACACCTTAAAAATGTATATGGGCTGCTCCCTCATTTACTGTAAGTTCATTATAATTTTCACCTAGATTTCCTCAACAGGCTTTTAATTTCCTTTTTAATGCTTCCATTGTTGGCATGGGAATAAGCCATACCTTCTAGGAAGTTCTATCTTTCATTACTACCCTGATGAGACATTAATAATGAGAATTTTTAAGTAAACTTCATTGTCAAAAAAAAAATCAAACCATAAAAAAAAACCACAACAAACAAACAAACAACAAACAAAAAGACCCAAAACAAGAATGGGAAAAGCACACTGAGAAACATTACTGCGTATGAGCAGTAACTCTGCTTAGGTAAAAAAATCTTGTTAAAACCTCAGACCTATTGCTTTGTCTCCTACAGTTGAGAAAGACATGGAAACTTTGGAAGGACTGCACAAATCTTCGCAGTGTTCTGACTGATATTGACCTTGGGCTCTTTTAATAACATTTACTTTTCTCTGATCTGTTCTGTACCTGAAATGACATATATCAAGACAAATGAAAATCTGAAATTACTAGTAGTTACTGTAAATTTATTATTATGTTGTTTCACTGGAAATACTTGGTGATTAAGATGTGCTCATAGTAGAAGTGGGTCCCAGTGTAAACAAGTGGTGTAGCAAGTATTAGGCATTGTAAACTTCTGGAAATGGGCAAATATGTGTTCATTTATTTATATTTTTATTATTTATTTATTAAGTGTGATTATTTGCTTATACAGTGGTAAGCATCTAAGTGGCCTTCAGTGAGGCCTGGTGACGAGCCTGGGAAAGCCCTGTGTTGAGAGCTTGGATGTTCACACCTGGGCATAATACATAGGAAAGTTACAGATGGTCAGGGCTACTGCGCATTTTCCCATTTGTTGTCATTGATTAATTATGAAATGCTGTGTGAGGCGAACTTCTCTGGCTGCATGCACCTCTCTTTCACCCTCACAGCCTGCAACAATCGAGAAAATCAAAAGAAATAGCAGTATTACTTGGTGTGTGTGCAGTTATCTTCCTCAGAGGCACCCAAACATTCCTGCTGTTCCAGGGAGTCAGGCGAGCCAGGTCTGTTGCTTTGAAGGGTCTTATCTTAAACAGGCCGAAAACAACGTGCAGGCACCCAGCAAACTCCAGCATCTGTAGAAACACAAGCATATCTGCATCCCCAGATAGCCAGATTCCATGGGGATGCCCAGACTCATGTTTGCACATTGCAAACTCAAGACTGGAATAGGGCTACAGGATCCATCATTCGATGACTGTAACAATAAAAAATGTGTTAGAATAACAGGTATTGTACACAGGGGAGAGATAGTAAGATGGTTCAGTGTAAACACAGCTTTCCAAATTCTCGCCTGTGGTATTTCGCCCAGCATTCCCTCTTTCTGTTTTTGAAGAAAGGCTTAAAGTGTAATATGAAAATGCTCTATGATGGCTTGACCAGTGGGAGAATGAGGAACGCCGGTAACATGGTGAACACCCTAAAGTTGCAAGAACTGCTGGGTGCATTGAGCTATGTAACCAGGACCATTTTCAGTTTTCACAACACGTGGTATGCCTAAAGCTGCAGAAGTGCCGCGCCAATGCAAAATCACAGCTTTTGCCTTCTCTCCTGCGTGGACAGAGGCCTAGCATGCTTTAGAATAAGTGTCCACAGAAACATGAATTTAAGGCGACCAAACTCAGAAATGTGAGCAACATCAGATTGCCATAGTTGAAGAGCTTGCAGCCCTCTGGAGTTCGTCCTGTCATGAGTCATGGTGACATGTTGCTAACACTCAGAGCAGGAGGCGACGATATCACTGCTGTAGACGTAAGATGGAATTGATGTCATAGGGCGCAAGCTCCTCGATGAAAAAATTGGTGTGATCGAACCGCCTGTTGTAATGTATCTGGTATAGGGGCAGCCCATACCAGGGCTGTCAGCTTGTCTGTGGGGCTGTTTCCTTCAACTCTGAATCCAGGCAAACTGGTATGACTATGAACATGGAGAATACAAAACGCTGCAGTTTGTTGATGTAGTGTATGCCATAGTGTTTTCACCAAATGAAATAGGTCTTTGCTATTTACCTCTTTCAAAATAGTGTGACTTAACTGGTGAACTGTATTGCACACATATTGGGAATCAGTCACAATATTCAAATTCTCTGAAGGCCAGGCCAGCCATTATGACTGCCCGTAGCTCTGCCAACCGAGGGAATCCATCTTCTTGGCCTGTAAGGTCATGTCATTGACCTCCCTCTTTCCAGGTAACAACTACTTTTCCTGTCCTCCCAGACCCATTGGTAAAAACCGTGTGCCCTTGTAAAGGAGTCGACGAATACAGTGACGACTCTGCAATCTGTAATTCTAGATGCATTTATGTGCAGGGTGATGGAATAGCATTTTTCCTGGAAAATTTGCCACGGCCATTTGCAAAACAGAACTATTGGCCATGAACCAACCCCAATTCTCAGAGGTTAAGGGTACAGTCATAATGGCTGGCTCTCGCCCTGGTAATTGGACACATCGTTGTCTGGCTTCACAAATTGCATGGGCTATCAGCTCTAAATGGGTGATACTGTCATCTTGCACTGTTATAATGAAAATACCCATTCCAAAAATGTAAAAGGTCCTGCCAGCTGTCATACCATTGGGCTATGAAGCTCACAGGATGATCCTGAGACAGTAAGATGTATACACTGAGAGGTATATTGGTAACTATTCTCCAGGCTTTTCTCTCTTGTACTGCTAGTTATTGCTTCAAGTGCTTCTGGTGACAAGCTCCTGGGAGATAACAAGGAGGGGTCACCTTTTAATAAACCAAAAAGCTGTGCCAATAGCACATTTGATAATCCCAAAAATGGTCTGATCCAGTTAATTGTACCAAAAAATTTTTGTAAATCATTCTATGTTTGTATAGAATGCTGAATAGTCACCATCTGTGGTTCGACAGTTTGATCGGAAATTTTCATCCCTAAGTATCTCCAGGGGGCTTGTTGCTGTACTTTCTCAGGAGCAACACACACAGTCCATAATTTGTCAGAGCTTCCTGCATCATGGGCATTACCACATTGAGCTGTTCTACAACTGGTATAGCGACTAAAATATCATCCATATAGTGATAGCAATAAACTTGCAAAAATGGTTTCCTGACCCGTGATAGCCTGTGTCACATACCACTGACAAATTATAGGGCTGCTTTTCATCCCTTGAAGCAACACAATCCAATGGTGTCTTTTTCTAGGTTCACTGTTGTTTACAGAGGGAATGGTAAAAGCAAATTTGGGAACATCATCTGGGTGCAAGGGTATGGTAAAGAAGCAGTCTTTCAAATCAATGTAAATATCCCAAGTAGGTGGAATCATGGATAGGGAAGGCATGCCTGGCTGCAACGCTCCCATACTTTCTATCACTTCGTTAATTTGGCAGAGATCATGTAGAAGTCTCCATTTGCCAGATTTCTTTTTGATAACAAACACTGGAGTGTTCCAAGGGCTCTGTAATAGTTCAGTACGATTTTGTGCCAACTATTCATTAACCAAATCCTTGAGAGAGGTCAGTTTTCATGAGACAGGGGCCATTGATCAATCCATACAGGTCGTGTGGTCAACCACCGCAATGGGATGGCGGGCCTATGCTGGCCACTCTCCTCAGTGACCCCTATGAGAAATTCTGCCATTCTGTCATCAAGGCAACTCCCCATTGAGCCAAACAGTCATGTCCCCACAAATGTAAGGGTACTGAGATTACTTAAGGCCAAACTGTAGCCACCTCCCCATCTGGATTAATAATGTTCACAGGTCACTGACTTTGGAAACTAGCAGCTGTCCCCTCAACCCCTGCCACTGTTGAAGAGATTACCGTGGGCCAAGTAGAAGAGATACCAGTAACATCAGCTCCAGTATCAACCAGACCAGTAATAGTTATCTGCGGGGGTGGGGAGAACCTTGTTCAAGTTTTAGACACCACATCATATTAGGTCTGGAGTCAGTGACCATTTGAGTCCAATGGACCTGGGGGGTGCCTGTCAATCCAAACCCTCCAGTCCCTCGTTCAACAGGCTCTGCACTAGGTACTTGCCCCGTAAAAGGCACCAATTGGGCAATATGACTCTGCTTAGGTACAGTGACTGGGGACAATGGTGTCCACACCTTGGCACAAATCTGCCCAGCGTAATCTGCATCGATAACTTCAGGTAACACAAACAGCCCTTACAAGATAACACCTGAGTGTCCCACCAACAATACACTTAACCCATACCCCAAAGGTCCAAAAGCATCTAATGGTATTTTGTGTACTTTGGTGTCACCTATGGTAACTGAAATTGCAGTGGTGACATCTACTCCGGCACTCCCTTTGGTTCTGGCACTAAGCTTGCCACATATGCCTGGAAGGGGTTGGTTGGACATATTTGTGTCTGGGTGCATATCCCTGTCGCACACTTTTTCCCATTTCCTGACGGTCCTTTGAATGGCAAGGCTTGTCCCCAGACATCACTCTTAAAGTGGTAATGTTTCGCATAGTGTTCTGACCTGCCACAGCATGCACATGACTTGATGATATGCTGCTCGTCGTTTCTGGGTACTGGATGGCCACGAGGTTGGTTAGGGCAATTTCTTTTGAAACATCCTCTTTGACCACATAGAAAACAATCCCTGGAAACTTGCACAACTGCAACAACTTGTTTTACAAGCTCCTCCATCTGATGTTCTACTGTTCCAACTTTGCTTCAGGCCTCACTAATGTCTATTAATGTAGGGTTCTGGAGAGGCAATAAAGCCCTTTTACGGTTTGCATTTGCATTGTCTTTAGCTAACTCTAAAAGCAAAGTCTCTTGGGCTGCTACATTGTCAACTTGTTTCTTGATTGCCTCCCTAAGATGATCTATAAATGTTATATATGACTCATTCAGTCTCTGCTTGACTGTCATCCACAACTGAGGAGTTCCTACATCTGGTACATGCAGCATCACTTGAAATGCAAGCTCCTTCCCTTGCTGTAACACTAAGGAATGCATTTGGGCTTGCAGCTGCAGAGTGCGTAGTGAAAGGTCCCCCATGAACTAGGCAGGACCCGCTCCAAAATGAGGGTAATCTTGAGGTTACAAATTGCCCATGGCAACCTCATTCACTAGCTGTCTCCACCGGGACTCAAAAACTATCATGTGAGTCGGAGTGAAGCAGATCTGGGCTAGCTGCCGACAGTCAAGAGGAGTCAGCTCATTGGCAAAGATACCTCACAGCATAGACTGTGCAAAATGAGAAGTGAACCCATGCTGCATAACTGTGTTTCTGAGGTCTTTGATTACACTCCAATGGAAAGGATCCCACTCATCAGGGCTAATGACATTATTTTGGACCACAGGGCATGCTAGAATCTTGCTCTCCAAATCCAACTCCCCTACTTCTCTAGCTTATTCATATAATCTTGTCCAAAATCTTTTCAGATCTGGCCCATTTACAGAGAAGACAATTGGTTCTAGTGTTAATATACCCTGAAGCAGAGGGGTGGTTGGCTGGCAGCCCGCTCCTCCTGGCTTCTCTGACTTCGACAGATCAATCAAAGCAGGCTTAGAGATCTTATCTCAGGGCCATATGGACTGTGCCATCTCCAAAGGCTTTGGAATGTCTTCATCTACATCTCAGGGAAGAGGGCAATTCCCAGGCAACACCAGCAAACAGGATCGCGCATGGAGGCTGCCGCAGGGGGAAGCGGTGGGGATGGAGGACGAGCGGTGGCTGCAGTCGGAGTGGCGGCCGCAGCCAGAGCGATATGCTGAGCAGGGGGGTGGCCACTGGGGCAGAGGCTGCGGCAGCAGTGGCTGCTGCTTCCTTGTCAGCTTTCATCTGTACTAAAGAGTCCTAAATCACATCCTGCTTCCTGACACGTGTCAGCAAAAAAGGCAGTCTGCACATCTGCTTTTACCCCATTTCTTTTCACCAGAGCAGAAGGGTGCACAAAGCCTGCTTGTTGTATTTAACACCTCTTTTTTGTAATATTTTCAGCAGAACATCTAAAATGGATTCTTCTTCTGCTGATATTCTAGCCCCCATATTTCCAGTCCCCAGCATCTCACCTTGAGGTCCGAGTGTCCCGTAGTCTGTCCAGATCCTGAAGCTCTGCCTGCCTCTTTTTTGTGCATCTTTTTTTTTCTTCCTTTTTTCTTTTGCTATGCTGGGCTTTTTTATCCCCTAGTCACTCACCTGTGCACTTCTTTCACTGACCCTCTGGACCCTTAGGCTTTTTCCCGCTGTCCTGGTTTCACTTGGTCTGATTTTTGGTGGTGGGGAGATGGGACCAAGAAACCACAAAGATGGCTCCTGTGAGGAAGTTCTAGAAGCTTTCTCCTTCTTCTCCAGCAAAAGGAGCCCTACCCCCTGTGTTTTAGAATCAATCCATTATGGCTCTGAGGTTGATGGACAGGGTGCTGATCAGTCCTGGGCCAATTGCACAGGCTAGTTACACCTCTGTGATGACAAATGGTCTTGTACTTAAGAAGAATTCTAAACAAGATAGAGTGCGGCCGCCATGTAATTTTTAGGTTGTTAGTATCATGCACCGGGGAAAAACAGAGCAGGAGGGTGAGGAGATGTAAGAAAAAAATGGAGACCCAAGATCCTAGTAAGGAGGAGACAGGTACTGTTGTGCTCTGCTGTGGTTCACGAACATGGAGAAAACAAGGTATTCTCGAAAGGACTATTTCTTCAACAGGAGATCTGTATAGAAAAGAGAGAGAGACCTTGCTCTGAGAAAAACCTGGCCTTTGGGGACTGGACTGAACTGATCAGAAGCCAAAAAAAGGGGAAGAGGCCTGGCTCCCCCTCATGTCCGAAGCGAGTTGATGCTAAGAAGAAATTGTGTTCTGTGGGGCAGAAGAGGTGCCCCTGCCCCACGTCTGAAGTCAGTGGATGCTTAGAAGAAGCTGTATTCTGCCAGGAGATTTGAGATAGTGGCCTTATGCTGCCGAAAAAACGCAGTTGTGCCTTGGAGATCAATTTTTCTTTTCCCATGAGGTAAAGAAAAGAATCCCTGCCATCAGCAGTAATACACTGACTGTTTCTTGGGAAAAACTTCCACAGCTTGGAGCTGTAGAAGCTTCCTATGATGCTGAACGACACGTAATGAGTGTTTGATCTATGTTAGACTTTCATTCCTGCCCCACTTTGTATGCAGGAAGACATGGGGGTGGAGAGGGACAACCTGAGACAGAGACGGGTCCCCGGAAAGAATACAGGTTGTCTTAAAATGTCCGTTTTTTATTTTTCTTCTCCTTGTAAACTTTTCCCTATCCTTGTTCGCCTCCCCGGTGCGGTAGTATTCTTAGTAGCTTTTAGCAATAAATCTATTTTGCAACTTAAGTTCTTCAGCCTGTCTGACCATTTTTGGAGCATATACATATCTTTGTCTCAATTATGTCATGTTATCTAAAGCCATAAATTTTATGTTAATTGGCTTTTGCTCTCCCTTCTTCCTCTCCGGTGGGGGGGGAAGGGAGGGAACGTCGTGTGTGCAGTGCTTTTGGCTTTTGGTCAAGTTCAAACCATGACATTTTTGATGCCGTGACTCGGACAAGGAAAAAACAGGTTTAAACCCATGACACTCACCTTTCTGCTATGCTGGCACCACCACTGGCTGCTCTCCTCCACAGTTCTAAGCCCTCCTAGAATGGGGGCAACCACTGAATGATGGTCTCGCGGCTGCTGCAATCACGTAGGGGTTCACCAAATGTCAACATGGGCTTCACACACTGACAGATACGGAGTAGGTATCAAGCATCAGCACTTTATTATTTCGCAGCACAATCTTATGTATTTTTTCTCCATTGATGCCAGAAAAAGCTAGAAATAAAACACCATAGACCAGTGTCTATAGAGCAGGTATTTGTTTATTGCAGCGCTGGAGGTGAGGAGGATCTTTCCATCTAACTCACTTACCCTCACTTAAAATTGTCACTTATTTATACAGTAAATATTGCTCAACATTGTCACTGTCACTATATTAATCACTATATATGGGTACAGAAATACATAGCATCACAGCTCTGCAAATGCACCTGCGCCATCCCCAATCCGGTGGTTGCAGGGGTCTCCCTCTAATAAGGGACCATAGTCTTCCTCACCTTTGGACTTTTCAACTTTGTCTTCAGAGCATGCACAGTCATGATGTTCCATGGTTTTTTCTAGTCCTCAAGGTCTTCATGTTCCATTTTCCAGCTAATTCTCTTAACATCTGCCAAATTCTCATTAGTGCATTCTACCATTTCTTGATATAACATCTACTTGTCTACTTCTGCAGTATAGGTATCTACTTTTTGAAATATTCTTCCTAGCGATTCTACTCATCCAAGCATTAAGCAACTGGCTTAACTATATCCAGCTGGTACAGTATATAAAAGCTTATAACAATATATGGAAAGGCTATTATTGATAATATATGAAAAGCCATTATATTGTATATTGATAATATGTGAAAAGCTATTATATTGCATATAAAGTTTTCAATTAATAGGCCTTATAAGCACGTGAAGGCAGTGACGGCAGTGACAGCTCCCGCAGCAAGGGCAGGGAGCCGGGCAACTGCCCCGCACAGCCTCTGCTGCCCCCGCAGCCCAGAGCCCAGCCCGCTGAAAGTTCTTGGTGGGCAGGGGGCAGGGGCAGCAATGGGGGCAGTCCTGGCAACAGGAGAGGGTGAGGAGGAGGCCTGCTTCAGCCTGGAGCAAGTTGGGGAAGTGGACAGCCTGAAAGAGATGGCCCAGAGGGAACACGGGCAAGACCAGAGCTGGAGAAGTGCAGAAGAGAGGCCCCCGGTGAGGCCACGTGAGGCCTGGGCAGAGCTCGGGAACCCTCACCCGTGCACAGCCACAGGCCAAGCTCTTCCCACCAGAGACCCTCACAGCTGAGCAGAGGCCTCCACTTCCTCCAGGGATCTGGATGATTTACCCCCCAGCCCCTCAGCAAGCCAGGTGGAAGCTCACATGCAGTGGGCAAAGGCAGCAGCAAGGATACCCCTGGCAGATGTAGAGAGTGAGGAGGGGCACAGCTCCACAGGTGGCCAAGGGGGCAGCAGCAGGGAAGAAGGCGTCTGTGCATCCTGTACCTATGAACCAACAGCCCTGAAGCCTTGCCATGGTACAGCACACTTAGAGCTTTCTCCCCAAACTGGAGCTCAGCCAGTGGCTCTTGGGCAAGACTGGAATGAGGAAGAGCCACGGGAGGACAACTGGGAGCGCATCACGATCCACACCATCTGGTCAACCCCTGCTACCTGCAGCTCCTGGTGGAGCCATGCTCGCCTCTGTCAGAAGAGGCAGACGCTGAGCTGGCCAGCACGTCTTGTGACCTGGCAGCTGCCGTGGACACCCAGCCAACAGCTGCTGCCCCAGCCGGAACTTCTGAGAAATAGGAGCGCTGTGTGAGTCCCACTGCTGCGGAGGCCAAGACAGCAGCTCCTGCTGCCTCTGTGGCGCTGGCGGCAGCAGCAGTGAGCCGGGCAGCGGCCCCACACTGCTCCAGGGGTCGTGGCCGGGCTCTGCTGCGCTCGCTGGATGCCAGGGCAATCCTGAGCAGGATGGCGGCTGTGATCCGGCAATGAGGCCACCAGCAGGGGAAGCCGTGGCACCTGCGTCAGGCACAGCAGCAGGGACAGCAGTGACAGCTCCCGCAGCAAGGGCAGGGAGCCGGGCAACTGCCCTGCACTGCCTCTGCTGCCCCTCAGCCCGGAGCCCAGCCCGCTGGAAGCTCTCGGTGGGCAAGGGGAAGGGGCAGCAATGGGGGCAGTCCTGGCAACAGCAGAGGGTGAGAGGAAGACAGGCTTCAGCCTGGAGCCGGACTGGGAAGTGGACAGCCCCAAGGAGCTGTTCCAAGGGGAACAATCCCAAGACCTTTGCTGGGGAGCTGCAGAATAGAGGCCCTCGGTGAGGCCCCGTGAGGCCTGGGCTGAGCACGGGAACTTTCCCCCATGAACGGCCACAGGCCAAGACCCAGCTCTTCCCAGCAGAGCCCCTCACAGCGGGGCAAAGGCCTCAACTCCAGGGCTCATTCCTGACTGCTGCCCCCCCAGATCCTCGCCAAGGCAGCTGGAAGCTCTCAGTGGGCAGGGGGCAGGGGCAGAAGCAAAGCCATGCCTGTCACTGCCACCAGCTGAGAAGTCTGGCTCCAAGGAACCCCAGAGTGTGTGAATCGTGGCAGGGCTGTCACAGCATCAGGGGAAGACACCTGAGCTCAAGACCTCAGGAAGAAGAGAACGCCTCAGGGTTCTTCCCATGCGTCCCCCTTACCGACCACGAAGGGAAGGACAATAAATAGGAGTGATAATAGAATTAATTCTGTAGGTGAAAGTAAGGGTCAGCTATTAGTAGTGCTCTCTACTAGAATTTTAGATAAGAGGATAAAAGCCATCTCATGCCTTCTATTCTAACTAATAAATTAAAAAGTTTTGTTCAGCATAGGACGCAGCATAAGTAAGGCAAATATTTAACATTAAGAGTTCTGAAGACTTAAACTAGAGATTAGTTTGTAAAGAAAAGTAGTAGGAAACCCTTTTTGTTTCTCATAGATTATATTATTCAACACTTGAACTGGAATATGTTCCTCTAGAATATGTCCCTTAGGCAGTTGTAGCTGTTGCTAAATACAAACAGCTCAGATAAAATGCTTTTGTTGAAATAAAAAGACTAAATTAAAATATGGGAAGTGCTTGTTTTTATTGTCTGTAGTCATTGATTTGGGGGGTGGAAATCCTGGAGCCTGAAGCCCTTTGGTTCCTGGGGCGTTGCAGTGTGAGCTGTGTGGGGCACAGGAGAAAGGTGCTGCCTGGGGCAGGAGGGATGCGGGGACACTAAGTCCTTGTGACTTGTGGCAGAAGGCGTTTGTGTGATGCAAAACTCCATTTTTTGTGCCCAGTTCTTATCCTAGAGAGCTGCCCTGGTGCAGAGATGATTCTGCAGGATCTCTGAAGGAAGGAGTGCTTGCCTGGCATTGCAGATGGGAGCTCCTCAGCCCTCAGGAGAAACAGCCACCAGGTCTGAGAGCTGGCACAGCCCCAAGATCTCTGTAATTCACATCTGTACTGTGTTTCCTGGTTGTTCTGCAGGAAAATGTTTAACAGAGTGCAGAAAATAAAAATCCAGGCTTTCAAATATACATTGTAGCCATTAGAAGAAGGAGAAAGGAGATGAGGTGTAAGCATAAATCCATGTGAACACAAACACAGCTCCATTAAGAAAACGGCTGCTCAGGTGCTCTGCTCCCCACACCTGACATCCCCTGCTGCTCTACAATCCAGGTCCCTGCAAGAATGGCCCCGGGAGAGGAGGAGCCTCAGAGGCCTCCCTGCCTCATGCAGCTGAGGAGCCTAGCAAGGCTGAAGAGCCTCAAATAAAAAACATCCATTTGAGCACACAAATGAAAGCCCAAAGCCTCCTGTTCTGCCAGCCAGATGGACACTGCAAAACACACAGCCCAGACAAACATAGGATGAATGAATTACAGAATTATTTTTTAAAATATTTGCACCCTTTACTCTCCTCTCTCTCGAGCTCCTTTCCAAAGCAGAAGTGCATCGAGTGCTTCTCCAGCAATCAGCTGTTTTCAAAGCCCAGGAGGAGTTGGCAAAAAAGGCTTCTCTCAAGGTTCCTGATAGCTGAGGCAATTATAAGAGAATTAAACTGATGTTTCTAACTTGCAGTGCAAGAGAGATGTGCAGTCATGAAATAATTCAAAGTTACTGCTGGAAAAATATGGCTTTCACCAGTCTACTGTGAAGAATAAAAGGACAATAAGCATTTTTGGCTGTTCTTTCTTTTCTTTCTTTTCTTTCTTTCTTTCTTGATAATTAGTTGCTAGTTACTGCTGCATCCCCAAATGCCAGAACCCAAGGGTTTTCCAAATGATGAGAAAGATATTTAGTGGTCGGTACCTGGTTTTTCCAGCCTCACTTGGTGACAAACAAAATTTTGCCACCAAGATTTCCCTGCTCAAGTGATTCCCATGAAGGGCTCAGAACTTCTTTTTCCGGTTGATAGCAGTTGCTTGAAAGGTCTTTGCAGGCACCTGCTTCCAGTTTGGGAAGGGGCAGAGCGAGGCTTTTCACCTTGTGCTTTGGTGGCTCAGATCTTTCCAAGGACACTGCTGCCAGCACTACCCCCTGCACTTTGGGAGGATGTCCCACATTTAGCTTGGGTGTTACTTCTGCATTTCTTATTCTGCCCTTCACAGTGGTGAAAAGCTGCTGAAGAGCCAAGCCCTGGTCTCAGACCACCTGCCCATGTAGTTATATTAAGGCATGTGAATCTACCAATAACTGATAATGCAGAAATGTGCTTATAATAAACAATGTAATAGTATGGTAATAGTATTTTAGCTGCCAAGGATGGGAGAACCAAGCTGTATTGTTCACTCTTGCAGTGATTACTGTGTGATCATTACCAACTCGATGCTGTGTCACAATCTGCAAACAGAGAAGGAAATACTGTAGGTAAACTCAGGGATATTCTTTGCGTTCATATGAACTCCTCTGTCCTGGAGCTATTTTAGAGGTGCTGTTAAAACTCAATTGAATAAATTGGAAATAAATACTCCCTGTCTAACTGTATATGCCATGAACTGTGTACAAGACTTGAAAACCCTGCAGTCCTCTGGATTTGGTGCCAGCAGCTCAGGCAATGTGGTGTCATTGCCCTGCTTTTCCCGAGGATTAGCTGTATGGAAGAAGTTTTTTACAATGAGGGAGGTGAAATGCTGGCACAGGTTGCCCAGAGAGGATGCTCCATTCCTGGAAACATCCAAGGCCAGAGCCCACTGAAGTGACTGAGCCATTCCCTAAGAATCCCTTGCAGCCAAGGGGATGTGTGCTGGAAGCTTGAAGAGAAACAGAACAAATCTCTGCTCCTGCTTTCAGGTGGAAAGCACTTGGAGCAGCAATTCAGATAGATCCCTTAATGAGAAAAGGGGTTGATGGCTCTGATGATTTCTTCAGGCAGATAAGCAAGAAAGTCATTCCATGAACTTCATGAGCATTTCAACTAGAGCACAAACAACATTCCCATAGAGCAGTTTAGCAGCACATCCTAAAGGAATTTACAAATGGGCTGCACTTGCTGCAGCAGAGACCTGCACTAACTGGTTCACTGGCTTGCTCCCATTCAGTGCCTGCTCTTTGAAGATGCCTCTACCCTTGCACGGTCCCACAATTTTATTCCTCAAAGCATCAGACACAGATTAAATCACCAAAATAAAGACAGTGTTCTCCTTTCTATTTCCAGAACAGTATCTTAGCAAAATGGTCTTCATCTGCTGTTCTGTTGGTGAGAGCTCAGCCCCTGCACGGCTGCAGTCTGGAAGTACCAAAAGTGCAGTGGGAACTCCTTGTGCCAAGAGAATTTACAAGATCAGAGGCAGGTGAAGCTTCAGTTTAAATAAAAGCTTTCTCCTCCAGAGATTTCATTGCCCTTTGTGTGGGTTAATTGACAAATGATGGATTGCTTGGTGCTCCCTGTTTACATAGGAGACTCCTGCTTCAGACTTCTCCATGCCAAGAGAAGGTGAACAGTGCAAGAGGAGGAGGATGCTGTGCAGGGGGCACAGATTGTACAGCAGCAGCTTTTCCCATTTTCAAGGTGCTGTATCCACACTCCTCGACCCCGGGTGTATTTACCATCAACACCTTTGGTAGCAATGGTTAACAAATTTACCATCAACACCTTTATTAACAAAGTAAGAAAACAGTACCATAGCTGCCAAGGACTGGCCAGTGATTCCAGGCCAGTGAGGGCATGGAATCTGCAGGGCTGGAGATATTCTAGTTTCTTGTGAGTCTTGAGAACAATTTCCTGTGATGGAAATGAGTTGGGCAGATGTGATATAGGGAGGCAACAGGAAAATTAGCAAAAAGCAAAGGTTATTTCTATGTTCCACTGTTCACAAATACTACACAGTGATCAAATCCGGATCCTCAGGCTAGCTCAGGGCTCCAGCCCTATGCTCATGTACAAGGGCTTCCTGTAATACCCTGGCAATGAGGGTCCTTGAACACAGTGTCACAGGAATTGTTTCTTCCATGGCCTCCACAGATCCAAATGAGCTAACAGATATTCTGGCCAGTCTGGGCAAAGAAAAATCACTTCTGCTGAAAGCAGCCCCTCCCTAATATTGCAGAGCAGATCCATTTACCCCACGTCAGCTAGATGTCTGCCTTCACCTACTCAGACTGACACTGCGGGAGGATCAGGGCCTCGGAGAGACTTCCAAACCTTTGTGTTACAAATGTTAAGTGCAGAAGTGCTGTTCTCTGGGTTAAATTAAGCTCCATGGGGTTTTCTGTATCTTGCACAGGAGTTAGTGGAAGTTTCTTTGAGGAGAGTTGAACACACTTTTCCCTGAAACCATCACACATTTTAATTACTCCTTTTGCACTTCCAAGCACTTTATATGCAAGTCAACCTTCCAGGAAATTGTCTTTTTAATAACCTTTTAGTTAAGCCTGGTAGTTTTCATTTCACCAACCATTTACTCTTCCCATATAACAGACCTTTGTTCAAAATACTTCCACCATTATGTGAGAGGTTCAAATTCCATCAACTGCTAGCACCAAAAAGCAGAATAACTGGATGTTCCCAATTACCATAACTGCCTAAGCAGAACTGTCACACAACAGTGGGCATAAGTGGTGCAGTTTAATTGGATTTTAAACCCTGCTACAGCAGGAGCACCCCATACCCAAAGGAGAATCAAGATGTATGTAGTGGGTTGACCCTGGTCCAGGTGCATGCAAAAGCTAAAGGGGAAAAAAAAAAAAGAAAAAGAATCAATGTCTACTTCCCATTGGCAGTGTTGTTCAGGCACTTCCCAGGCACAGAGCTTCCACAAGTGTAATGGTTGCTCCAGAAGGCAAACACAGAAAACTCATGAATGGCCCCCCTTCCTCCTCTCTTTCTTAGCTTGTATATCTGAGCTGATGTCCTATGTTATGGAATATCCCTTTGGCTAATTTGGGTCAGCTGGCCTGGTCACGTCCCCTCCCAGGATCTTGCCCACTCCCATCCCTTTGAGCGGGAAGGAATGTCAGAGGGACAGTGCTGCTTGGCAATAGCCTAAACACTGCTCTGTTATCAATGCCCATCCAGCCACTCATGCAAAGCACAGCTCTGGAAGGGCTGTGAGCTTTCCCTCAGTTAGACCCAATACAATGATGAACACAGGAGACTGCAGCTGATAATTTCAAACTGGAATTAGAAAATGAGTGTGGAAACATAGTAACTCTGGACAGTGTCTGGAATAGCTTTGTCACCTTGCTGTCTCCCCTCTCTCCAGGTCACTGCAGGTGGTGCTGAGCAGCAGGGTCCTCACAGTGCATCACTGATGACCTCCCTCTGCACACCACTCACCCACAGCCAGCCAGGATTCTTTTCATGCAAAGATCCTTTCTCTCTGAGAGGCTGCAAAGCCTTCAGATAAGAGGGGCCCCATCGAAGGCCTTTTGCAAACCTAAAACCAAACCGGAGCTTCCTGCAGAGGGGATTTTGGAGAAGTCTCATGCAGGGCACAGCCATCCCAGCATTCCAAATGCACATAGACTACAAAGCACATCTCTCGGGAGCAGGATGCAGATCAGTTCCCTCATCTGGTGATTTCTTTGAAGAATCAAGAAAAATGATCCATTAGTGATGCTAGTTATTCTCTCATTTATAATCAAGTTAAAGTTTTGCTGTGGACAGTTGTTCACCTTGATCTGAGCCAAGGACACCAAACACGACAGGACCCACTGTGTGACACCTGCTCAGCTGCTGCACAGGTGGAAGGTGCTGAGCTGCCATCATCAGATTTTACTCTATGAAATATGGAAATGAATGGCACAATCAGTACTTTACATTGAATAGCCTGGTAGTAAATGCATTTTAGGTACAATACCCTGAAGATTTACCTTCAGTCTGCTGCGCAACTTCCTACTGAAAAGGCAGAAAGCTTTAGAAAGAAATTAGTAAAATTATGGCAGGTGGCAAGGGGAAAGGAAGCAAAAGGTTCTGACATGGAAAAGAAACTAAGGCTGCAACTTAAGGACAAGCTGGATGCTTCTACTGCAGTGGTTAACAGCACATTAAGAGTCATTACTTAGTTTCACAGTTAAAGAAAGCCCCATTGCCATCACTGAGGCAATTCACACCTCTTGGAAGTTATAGCCTTGGACTATTTGTCAATGCCAGTCAAAGGTTGATTTCTTAAGGAATGTTTTTTTCACTTACCATTTGAGTCTAAATCAAAGTGAAGAATCTAATAGACACTTTGAGCAGTGCTTGGACACATCACAGAACACGGTTTTGTTATGGGAAGCTTCTCTATGTATGAAAACATTTAAATGAAGAAGGTTTCTATGCAAATAGTAGCAAAGGTAGCTTAAATTTGGTCTTTTTCTCTGAATTTTGTGTCCCCAAACACTTCCTTCTGCCTAAGTCAGCTGGACAGATTTAGAGTACATGGTTCCATCAGAGACATGAATATATTTGATCCCCTCACCCCAAGAGAATGCACCATCATAGCAAAAATAAAGCTTACCCCAGTATTAACAGACATTCAACCCATCACACAAAAGTCCATAAAGTATTGGTACTCCCTCAGATAGAAACATTCTGAAACACAGCTGGTAAATCTTGTGTTTATTCAGGAACTGGTTTGTAAGTGGGGTCTGGGTTTTTTTTACTAGTCAACATAATACTCCCCCTTCCAAATAAAAAAGCGTAACAGAAAGTGTAACAGAAAGAATCCCTCAGCAAAATATAGGGACAGAAGGATAGAGGGACAACTCGGGACTGTTTGAACTTAGAAAAGACCTGCAATAACAGATCTCCAAACCCAGTGTCAAAGAGCCAGCACGCTCGAGAGGGCAGGGCTGATTTATCCAGTGTGTTCTCACAGCCTGTGCTTGCACATCCCTGCACAAAGCTCGAGCTGATGTATCACCAGTCCAGCAGAGACAGCACGAGAACATTGCAGTGATTTCAGTCTCCTCAAGTCTCCCATTTCATTACTCACTGGTAATTAGGTTATTTTATTCATACAAAGCAGTTTAAAGCCTGGCAATGCAATCTCCAAGTACAAGTTCCAGAGCTCCCTGTGATGCAGCGTTCTCTGCCAGCTGCTGCTGGGCAGTGGGTCTGGACTGGGCAGAGCACGTACCATGGCGTACTTTTCCAGACCAACTGAGCAGACCTCATTCAGGTAAGAAGCAACCACAAAGACTGCAAATTAAGGTTTGTCCAACTTTGTGCGCTTGTGCCTCCGTAGGGTCCCTGACTCGGTGAAGGAATGCCCACAGAAATTACAGGAGTAGGACTTCTCTCCAGTGGATGCGGTGATGGTGCTGGAGCGTTGGGTGAAGGTCCTCCAACATTCCTCACAATAGAAGGGCTGTGCTGGTGTCTCTTGAGCCTGAGCAGCTGCACAAATGCCATGCCACACTCCTGAGTTGTAGGGCTTGTCCTCCCGGTGGATCGCTTGGACAGCAGGTTGGGCTTATCGAAGCCTTTGCCACACGTCAGGTGGGTGTAAGGTTTGAAATCTCCCCAAGACTTTGGGTTTTCGGGATGAGCCTGATCCAGGTACTCGACGCTATGCTGGCTGTGGTGCACCACGGAGCAGGGGTTCCTGGCCATGCCGTTTCCCAGGATCACCATGGAGTGCTCGATCTTGTGCACGTTGCGCAGGTGCCTCCAGATGTTTGCCATGTGGATGAAACCCTTGTCACACTTGGGGCACTTGTGCAGCCTCTCGCTGGAATGGATGAGCTTGTGCACACGCAGGTTGGCCGCTCAGAGAACGCTTTGGAGCAGATGGGACGGCGGTGGGAGTTTTCCACCAGGTGAGCTTGTCTGTGATCCTGCAGCTTGTTCATGCCACAGAAAGAGGAGCCACACTCCTTGCATCGGTAGGCAGAGCTTCCTCAGGGATGGGCTCCAGGTCTTCACCAAACACATCCTCAAGAGCGGCGCTTTCGTTGTCCGCATGGAGCTCCATTATAGTCTGTGGTTTCCATTATCGTCTGTGGGGACGCTCAGAGGAGCAGTGATCTAAATCCTTATCTTCACCCTGCAGATGGAAGTTGGTACTGGAGGGGGCAAACTCCACAGCCGAATTCTCACCTTGTGTCTGGCAGTGGGTGTCAAAGGTTTCTTTGTCTTCACCTGCAGCTCTGCAGGAAGCTCCTGCTTTCCTGAGGGTCTGGCAGAGTTGCCAGGAGGACTGCACAAGTAATTCAAGTCTGCCAACAGCTTTGTGGTCTTTCTGCGATAATTTGAATGTGTCCCCCTGTGTCACAAATGTTATTCTCAGAGTTCCAGTCCACAGTCACATCCATGCTCTGTGCATGGAGGCAAACACTGTGTTCGTCTGTACCTCATCATCACCCAGAGCTTTGAGTCCTCCATGGTAAGTCCATCTCATTCAGAGGTCTCCTGACAGTCCTTCCTAGAAAATAAAACACACATTTCACCGGTGATTCTTCTGATATTATAAATTTAGAACAGTGAAGGCATTTGTCTGATTCAAAGAATGGGACAGACTATCAGATATGTAGAAAATATACATTCAGCACACAAAACATAGACAGCCTGTGTTCAATAAAATTGAATCTTTTATTATCAGCCATGCTTCACTACCAAATATAGATTGATAATTCCCATTTTAAATTCACCTAAAGATGAGAAATCACAGAATCCCAGAATGGCTTGGATTGGCAGATAAAGGCCATCTTAAAGACAACCTCGTTTGACCCCCTGCTATGGGCAGGAACACTTTCCACTGGACCAGGTTGCTCCAAGCTCTATCCAACCTGGCCTTGAACAGTTCCAGGAATGGAGCAGCCACAGCTTCTCAGGACAACCTGTGCCAGAGCCTCACCATCTTCACAGTAAAGAATTTGTTTCTAATAACTAATTTAAATCTCTCTTATCTAAGTTTAAAAATGTTCCCCCTTGTCCTATCACTATCTATCTATGTAAAATGCTGTTACCCCTCTTTTTTTGCCTTCAAGTATTGGAAAGCCAGTAAGCTTGCTATGAATACAAGCATAAATATATACATATATGTGTGTGTATGTATGTAAAAGAATATAGGTAAAAACATAAATATTTCTGCATTTCAACATGTACATAAACCAAAAGCTTGCCCATTTAGTTTCAGCAGGCTTATCAAGTGCAGGTACCAAGGCAGCACAGTGATGTGCATTGACTGAAAACTCTTACTCATATTGCAGAAAAGCTGGCTCCATGAGCTACACAAACCACACTTTCTTCTGCTGGAGACATGCAAAACAATCTGGATTAGTCCTCATTAGTTACTGACATTGCTCCTGCTTTTAACACTGCACTGGGCAGCTTTGCACTGCCTTTTGCTATCAAAACTCCTCCAGGTTTGGGAAATGGGCTGCATAATTAGCAGCAAATGCAGAAATGACAAATGAACAAGAGTGTACATCGCCAGCATACAAATATGGTATAGAAGAATGCTCCAAACCCTATATTTTTTTTCTGATTTCACAGATCTTACTAAAAATAGACATGAAACTGCTCTGCTGGGAGTTGAGGGTGAGGAAAAGAAATGTACCTACTCCTTCAACATGGAAAAGCGAGTTCCTTCAGAGAGCTGAGTAAGTGGCAGTTCAGTTCCTTTAGATGAGGCACTTCAAAAATAAGTTTGCAGCAGTCCTTTAATGACAGTCCTCGAATCCCTGAGAAACCCACACACTGCTTGGAATGGCAAACCTTGAAGTGGAAGAACTATCATTCCAACTTTCCCAAACTAGGAAAGAAACAAAACAACTCAGAACATTTCCTCTTTTTTTACCACGCTTTTTTACAATTTAAAATTCCTAGATGTTTCTTATTTAGCTGGGCAGGGTAAAGGCTTTATCCCACCCAGACCCAGGACGCATGGAATCACATATCCCTTCCACACCCCTCATGGAAGACAAACACACATCCATCCCCTTGTTTGTAAGGAAAACTCTAGGAATACATAAGGACATGCACAATATCCCCACAGCCAAGCCTGTTTGTGTGGGGCACAGATGATAAATGGCCATTTAAAAAAAACTGTGGGATTTATCCCAAATCCCAAGGAATGGTGTAGTGCCAGCAAACATTGTTCTTCCTTGGAAAGGAAGCAAGAATTTTATTATCTGCCGGGCAAAGTTAGTGCTTAATCTGTCAGTTTAATCGAAAATACTTCAGTGGTGATAAATAACGCAGAACACTGGAAATGATGCCTTGTGGAGTGAGATCAAAGACCCAGGGTAGCATCAGTCAGGCCCTTGTGTCTGCTGTTGTTGGGCTGAGATGAGACAGAGAAGGGATTCTGTGCAAGGTAACGAAACCAGCACACCCCACTCTCACACTGACAAAAGGGTCCACACACTCACCAAATTCATCAACACAATCCCAAACCTCCCCTCTGGCTTTGATAACACAGAAAACTCTGCCAGTGTTTCCCTTTTAGGACAAAACAGCAACAAAATTCAGAGATCTTGCTCTATTGGTCGTCAGACAAACACTTACCTCTATCAATTTCCACATATTTTGATTTTTCCTCCTAGCACCGAGATAATTAAACATTCTCTGCTTTCTCTTTCACATGTTGTCCGTGATTTTATTAAATTCTGCATTCTAAGCCTTAATCATCAGCCTGAATGAGTTATTCTGGCACACACACACACACAAAATCCACTGTAATCCTCAAGGAGAAAGCAGAAAACTAATTGAATCACCCATTTCCTTGCAATATATGATTCCTATTAAAATTACATTATTGGTGTTTTGTGCCTGGCCTACATTTGTATTCCCAACACACATATATGTGGATGCCGAATCCCTTTTATTTATGCCACCTCACTTTTATGTGTCTTAAAGGTGAAGAGGCTGTCACGGCAGAAGAGGATTTATAATTCATTTGCCCGTTAGATCTATTTTGGAGTAATTTCTTAATTTAAATTTTCTGTTAAATTCACTAAAAAATGTGAATTCATGGTTCACATAGCTGTCACAATGGGAGCTTAATATGTTTTATGAAGGGTTTAACATCGCATTCCATCAAATTTGAATTTTTATTGGCCACAGAGGTCTCTGACATCTGGTTATTTTGTTTTAGGACTGCCATAAACACTATAAACATTTGAGAGCTCAGACTCTTCTATGTAAAACAGGAAAAAAAAATCCTAAGCAATCCTTTCTCCTAAGAGCAAGCTGAATCCAGAGGGATTTCACTGATATTTGGCTAAAGTTTGAGCTCCCCAGGGGGAAGCTGGGCTCCCTTTAGCCAACTGAACTCTGGTGACAGACCTGCAGTGCCTCTTAGAGACACTGAAATTTGAAAGAACACCCACACAGGACCCTCAGAGTGTGATTAAAAGCAAGTTCAGGGTCTCTGATGAAGGGAATTGTTTCACTATCTCCAGCCAGCTCCACCTTATTATTCCAAAATGCTTTTTCCTGAGGCTTGCCCGGATCTTCTACACCTTTGGGTTCAGAAGAACCACTGAAAAAAACCCCAAGTTCCATCTACACCAAAAGCCAGAGACAGTTAAAAAAGCCAGAGATAGTTAAAAAATCCAGAGTCAGGCTGTAAAGAACATGGAAAAATTAACAGGAACAAACCAAGCAACGACTGTAAAAAGCAGGCTGGTTGAGTAACAACAGCATCATTCAGCTTCCCAAACTTGCATTTTCCTCTGCACATACTGATGGAGAATCTCAGCAAATTTCCATGCAAAAAACTGCTGTCTGATGCAGCAAATATCCCTGGATATCTGCTGGAGATCCAGGGCTGTAAAGGACCCTGCCAGGCAACAACCTGACCCTTCAGGGGCTGGACAGAAGGTGCTTGTGCAAGAACAGCCCCCTCTGTGGGCTCTGGCCACCCCTGGCTGTGGGTCTGGATGAGCTGCAGCTCTTACTGCACCTGCACCTTTACATGCCTCGTCTGGAAACCCCAAAAATGCATCCACGAGCCTGCTAAAGAGTTAAAGGGGGAATCTTTACCTGCTGTGTAGTTTTTCAATACTTTTTGCTCTGTACTTTTTTAAAAACTTCTTTTTTGTTCTTACTAAATTCCTAGGTTGGCTCAGGAAAGCATTTGATAAGCTATTCAATAACCATTCAGCACAAAGGATTTTTACTGTAGCCCTTCATGAAGCGTAAACGAGAAGCTTTTAGTGGTGTCCCAGGAAAGCACAAAGTCTCTGCGAGTTCTTTTCCTTTTTCACAAGAGAGAGCTGGGACAAGATGATCCGGTGTGGTCCCTTCCAACCTGACCCATTCTAGGATTAAAATGAGTACTAAACGAGCAGCTCTAGCTGCACCGGGACTACCCCAAAACCATGCAGGGGGATCTTCCGAGTCTGTCTCACCCTCGCCCCTCACTCCTCCCAGTGCTGGTGCTCAGTATTGGTGTCACCAAGTGCTGGGATCAGCTCCTGTCACACCCCCTGTGACACCCACAGCCAGAGATCAGTTTTCCCTTGGATCTGAGGTTCCAGGGCCCACAGCTGGCCTTCAGAGTTCAACTGATTTTCATTTTTCAGGTTTTTAAACAGAGCTCTGAATCAGGCATCTCTTGTCATTTTTGCTGCTCTCCTGATTTTGTCTGTGCTCCTGGGAGCCACATCTTGAAGGGTGGTTGGACACCATGGAATCCTCTGGGAAAGCCCCAGATTGACTTCAGTGCCCTGGCTGGAAAGTGCAGCCTGAGGAAAGAACTCTTCCAGCTGCCTCTGTCCATGTCCAGCTCCTCACAGCTCAGTCCCTGAACACATACGGTGGCTTATGGGGATTTATTTTGCCCTCCTGTTCACTTGGAGGTGATTTTGGAATCCTTTAGAGCAACATCTGACCAGCCCCTACTCCCATTCTATTTTATTCTCTCCACTTTGGAGTTGTCAAACCTGCTGGGTTTGACATGGAAATTGGTGTCTCCCCGTCTTTCCATTAAACCCTCAATTGTAACTCATATTAAACACTGCAAATGGCCTCCTCTGATCTGGTGGGGAAGACATGAGGTGAAGAAAATTAACAGGATTTGTCTTCACGAGCCTTGTGACAGTAAAGAAAAGTAGGCTTTGTCATTTTGGCGTGCTGCTGCATGTTGGGATTTGGGGGTTTGTTTCTTGTAATTGTTATTTATTAGGATTGCTGATAAGTGCTACCCTTTTAAATCTTACACATAATGAAAAAAAGCTGGATGTCAGCTCACTGGGAAGACTCCCTTCCTTGTCCCAGCAGGATTGAGCTGTGCAGTCACTTCCAAGATGCCAGTGGATTCTAAAGATGGAAAGTCCCATTAATGGGTTTGGAGCTGCGGGAGGCTCTCCCACTCCTCACACGCCAACTCTCTCACTCGCGCCACGCACTATCCCTGGGACACGGCGGGACCCCCTCCTGCCAGGGCTGAGGCGTCTCACAGCCCTCACAGCCCTCACAGCCCTCACAGCCCTCACAGCCCCTCACAGCCCCTCACAGCCCCTCACAGCCCTCAACCCTCACAGCCCTCACAGCCCTCACAGCCCCTCACAGCCCTCACAGCCCCTCACACCCCCAATGCCCTCACACTACAGCCCCTAGCCCCTAGCCCCTCCAGCCCCAGGCTCGGGCTCCTCCGAAGGAGAAGGAGGGATGGCCCTGCTCCTCTCCTTTTATTTCGTCCTTCACAGCGAGAGCAAAGAAGGTAAATGGAGCTTTCCCCGCCTTTCCCTCGGTTCATGGGGGCACAGCTCTGTGTGCCGCTGGCCCCAGCGCCCACATGCTGCAGCCCCGGGCCTTTGCTGTCCCCCCATGTCCAATTCCAAAGAAAATCTGAAAAGGAGAAATGCAGGGATTGACTTGGTCAACTTTGTCTGTAACAAGGGTAATTTTTAATAATTTCTAATCCATTTCCTTTCCCTTTGTCCTTCTTAACAAGGCCATTTGCACCCCAGATTCCTCATGAAATGAGAACCCTGAGCTTGTGGAACTGCATGAATGTGCCCCGCTCCTCTGCAGGGACACTCAGGGGGTGAAAGCGGAGCAGGGAGCTGGAGCCCTCTCTTGGGAAGCCTCCTCCCAGCTGGAATTGGTGCAGTGCTGGGACAGGAGGAGGGGGGAGCACGATGGGTGCTGTGAGGGAGGAACAGGAGGGTGGGGCCACAGGACATTCCGTCTGCACCGCTGCCCCGCAATCGGCGGCCGTGCCCAGGGCTCTCTCTGGGCCTGGCCCCACGTGCGCTGAGCTCCCTGACCCTGCGAGAGCTGCCCGGGCTGGGCTCGGGTTCCACTGGGACTCTGCAGCAGGCTGGGATCAAACCGGGGTTAGCTGCAGCTGCAAATACCTCTGGGCATCTCCCATTTTCTGCTGCTTGGAGGAAGCAATGAAGCAAGTCAAGTTCTGGTTTTCTTTCTCCTGGTGGATTTTTTCATTTTATTTGAAGCTGCAGAGGCAATTTCTGTGAAGGCCTCTGTCAGTTGATTCAATTTCAACAGCACCAGCAATAGGGCAGTGTTTAAGTGCTGTGATTGTGGCCTGTGCGGCTGAGAGCGGACGAGCAGGGCCGTGAAGGGTCATGGACACAGATGTCATGGCAGAGTGGTCTCAAGGCACATCTGGGAGGGGATGAGACCCTCCCCAGCTCCAAACCCTGCACTGATGACCCTGTGCCTGAAGCACACCCATCAGTGAGGGCAGTTTGGGGGGGTCCTTTAGCACTTGGGGTCCCCTGGGATTTGTGGAGAACTCCCTGGGCCCTCTCAGGATCTCCCTGAACACACTGACGGTGCCAGTGAGCAGCGAGGAGGTTCATACACGGCATGGGGTCCCCAGCTCTGCCACCAGCATCGCCAAGGCACCCCCATAACCTGCTGGCAACCACCAAATCTCCTCAAGGACACCCCAACCTTCAAGCTCCCCTGGCACCCCCAAAACATCCCCAGTACCCTCTAAAAACCCGCAGGACTGCAAAACCCCCATATGGAGCCCCCAAAAACTCTCTCAGTACACCAAAATTCCCACAGAACCTCCCAACACCCCCACAGACCCCCTTGAGAAAGTTTATACCTGGCACGGGGTCTCCATATCTGTCAACAGCAATTATCCCAAAACAGCCTTGGGACCACGAAATTCCCCTCAAGAAATCACCCAAATTCCCCTTTAGGACCCTGAAAACCCCCCTCAGGAAATCCCAAAAAAACCTCATCGTGACCCCGAAATCCTCCTGACCCCGAAACCCTGCACCCCACACAGGAGGCCCCATCAGAAGGCTTATACCCAGCACGGGTCCCAATCGCCATCATCCGCATCACCCACGTACCCCAAACCCTCCGGACCCCCAAACCCGCCCCGGGGCTGCGCTGACGGAATACACGGGAGTGGTGTAGCCCTGTGAAGGGGAGTTACACTGAGGCCCGATTGTACCGGGTTCTTAAAGCGGTGATAGCAGAGAGAACTCCAGAAATACACCCCGTGGGGCGCTCTCCCTTTTTCTGCACTCGGGGGAGCTCCGAACGACCACGGCTCCGGCTCAGTCCCCCACTCAGCTGGGGTGCGGAGGGAACTGCGGGGGCTGGGAGGGGTTTGGGGGTCCTGGGGTTAAGTGAGGACCCCCCAAGGGAAATCCTTCTCGCGCCCACGTGCGCTCATCCCCTCTCCCACCTTTCCCATTGTCCCCCAAATCTCCGCTCCCCCCCAGCTTGGTTTGGGGCTGACCCCCCTCCCCTTTGCCATCGTGTCCCAGCGGGCCCCGCTCACCCGAGAGCTCCGGGTCCGCAGCCGGAAGGATGGAGGGGGGCGAAGGAGGAAGAGGAAAGAGGAGAGGACAGAGGAGGAGGAGGAGAGCCGGCAGGAGGGAGACGGCGGGCACTCGGTGTCCGCCTGGATCTGCCGCCCCTCTCCCCGGGAGCATCCCCCCACATCCCGCGGTGACGCGGGAGGGGAGCTCGCCCAAATACCCCGGGCTGTTTTGTTTGAAGCGGGGAGGGATATTTGGGGCTCGCGGTTTCATTTTTTTCTTCGGGGGCGGGCGGCGTGGCGGTGTTTGCGCTTGCGGGACTCCAAAGCCGAGCCGCAAATGCCCCTCGGGGCGACACCGGGGGGTCCCCGGGAGATGTTTTTGGGGGGTCCCGGTGGCGGCGTGCAGGCGGGGGAGAGGGGGGTGCGGGTCCCGCCCGGGGTGGGAGTTGGGGCTCCCCGGCCGGACTCTCCGCGCTCTGCCCTGGGCATGCAGGGACCACACGGGACCGGCGGAGGCGGGGGGACACAGTTTTGGGAGACACCCCGGGACCCCCGGCTTTCCCAAGCGGGACCCCAGAGAGAAGAGACCTCCCAGAACTCCAAAGCGGGGACCCCCAGAGAGCGGCTCCCTGGCATTCCCGGGACCCCCGCGGCGGCTCTGGGGGCTGGAGGGGCGGGATGGCTGGGAAAGGGGTTCGGGGGTCCCGGGTCCCGCAAGTGGCTGCTCCCAGCATGAGCCCAGTTACCCTCCCCTTCCCCCGCTGTGTGGCTCCAGTTTCCTCGTCACTCCCAGTATAAATAAGCCCAGTCGCTCCCAGTCATGCAATTTGTAGTTTGCCCCCAGCATGGTCCCAGTTGCTCCCCGTTCCTCCCACTTTTATCCGGTGTGTTCCCAGTTCTCCCAGTTTCCCCTAGTACAGTCCCAGTCATTCCCATTACGCCAGTCTCTCCCAGCAGGGTCTCAGTCACTCCCAGTTGCCCTCAGTTGCTCCCAGCATGGTCCCAGTTCCCCGCAGCACATTCCCAGTGGCTCCCAGTGTAATCTCAGTCACCACCTATATTATCTCACACACTCCCAGTATATCCCAGTTGTCTGGAACATTCTGGTAGTCATTCCCAGCACTCCCAGTTACCTCAGCATGGTTCAGTTGTCCCCAGGATTATCCCAGTACATCCTAGTTGTCACCAGCATGCACCCTGTCAATCCCAGTTGCTCCCAGTTCCTCCCAGCTTGGGCCTGTAGCTCCCAGTAACCCCCAGTCAGGGTCCATTCACACTAATCCCAGTGGCTACAATCCCATGAGTGTAGCCACTTCCAGAATGATCCCAGTCACTTGCACCCTAATCCCAGTCAGTCGCAGTCGCTCCCAATATGATGCCTGTTGCCCCCAGTATGATCCCAGATGCTGTCAATGCCAGTGTGACCCTAGTAGCCTCCAGTATGATCCCTGTGACTCCCAGTCTCTCCCAGTATATCCCAGCTGCCCCCAGCATGCTCCCAGTTACTCCCACTTTTTTCCCATGGTTCCAGCTGCTTACAGCCGCTCCCAGTATGATTCCAGTCACCCTCAGTGTGATCCCAGTCTCACCCAGCATGGGCCCAGCTGCTCCCAATGTGATCGCAGTATGATCTCACATACATAGGTTTACTTGCTCCCAGTTCCTCCCAGTATGATCCCAGTTATCCCTAGAATAATCCCAGTCCCTCTCAGCATGGTTCCAGTCATGCCCAGTTGCCCCAGTGTAGATGCAGTCATTCCCAGTTGCCCCTAGCATGGTCCCAGTTGCTCCCAGCATGGTCCCAGTTGTTCCCAGTGTGGTTCCAGTCTCCCCAGTATATCCCAGTTAACCTCAGTATGCTTGTAGTCATTCCCAGTCACTCCCAGTTGCCCCAGTAAGGTTCTCGTTACCTCAGAGTGATCCCAGGCTTTCCTGGTTACTTCCAGTTTCCTCCAGCACAATCCCAGTTTCTGTCAGTTGCCCCACGTGTGGTCCCAGTTGCCCCCAGTATGATCCTAGTACCTTCCAGTTGGTCCCAGTTGCTCCCAGTGTATCCACATTTTTCTCCCAACATGGGCCCAGTAGCTCCCAGTAAGCCCCAGTCAGGTTCCCTTCACACCCACTGTAATCCCAGTGGCTCCCAGGATGATCCCAGTATAACCCCAGTCACTTCCAGCATTATTCCAGTCATGCCCAGAGGGACTCCCTGTCACTCCCAGTGTGGGCCCAGTTGCTCCCAGTCACCTCCAGTATGGTTCCAGTCACGGCCAGCACCTTTCCAGTCACTCCCAGTCTGATTGCAGGATGATCCCAGTCATTCTCTGACACTCCCAGTACTATTCCATTCACTCCCATTATGATCCCAGTCAGTTCCAGTAGGATCCCAGTATGACCCCAGCATGGTCAAAGCTGCTCCCATTATCATCCAGCATGGTTCCAGTTGCTCCCATGTACACCCACTATAGTTTCAGTCTCTCCCAGTACATCCCAGTTGCTCCCAGCATGTTCCCAGTCACTCCCAGTTGCCCTCAGTTGCTTCCAGCCTGATCCCAGTTGCTCACAGTCACTCCCAGTCACTGTTAGTGCAGTCCCAGTTGCTCCAAGTATGTTCCTGTATGATTCCAGGCTCCCCCAGCACGGGCCCAGCTGCTTCCATTGTGATCCCAGTAGGATTCTAGTTGCCATTAGCATGGTTCCAGTTGCTCCCTGTTCCTCCTAGTTGAACCCAGTTGCCCCTAGTAGAGAGTCCCAGTTCTCCCCGGCATGGTCCTGGTTGTTCCCAGTATGGTTCCAGACATTCCCAGGATATCCCAGTTAACCTCAGCATGATTGTAGTCATCCCCAGTTGCCTCAGTAAGGTTCCAATTACCCCAGTGCAAACCACTAACTCCCAGTGGTCCCACTCCTGGGATCCCCCACCTCTCTCTGCGTTCCCCCCTTCTCAATCTCCAGGCTCCCCAGAGGAGCCCCAAGGGCTGGAAGTCCCCACACAGGGAGTCCACCAAGTCCCGATTTGGATCTGCAGCCCTGTTGCAAATGGAGATGGGAGCTCAGATGGATTTCTGCCTTTTGTCTTGGCCTTTGGCACCCAGTAGTTCAGGGTGGCCAGCACCCCCACAACCCAGTCTCATTCACAAGTTCTTTTAATAGTAGCCCATTAGGTTTTATATCAAATGAATTATGGTTTATTAGACACAAGACAATAACAGAGTAAGGAGTTTGGGGCAAATGAGATACTACTTAGAAATAAAACAGAAGCAACTACTAGTAGAGTAAGTACAGCAGTTTAAAATGCAGTGTGCAATGAAGGTACCTATTAGTTCAGCTAGCAAAGGAATAGTACAGCTTAGGATTCTATGCATATTTTACCAATCCAATCAGTGGTGGGAGCACACATCAGAGATCCTTTCCCTCAATTCTCAGAGAAGTAACTGCAAAGTTCATGTCTGAACCTGAGGAGAAGCCTTCACACTCTTCCACTGTGTATGTGAGAAGCTTCTGCCTTTCTAGAAATGTTGTGTGTGTTTCATAGTGCAAAAACTGAGACTTTGGTCACTGTTGTAGCTTTTTTTTTTTTTTTCTCCCTCTATAACTACCCTCCATACCAAGATGCTGATTCCTGGTTGGATGCTCAGATTCTTGGACATCAAAAATAACTCCCTTCTGAGCCTTTTGACCTGGCCTGTCTTGCATATGCCAGCCAGATTTCAGAGGAGGGAGAAAAAAGAAGTACCTGCTCTTGTTTCAGTTGATGTACTTATGTATTGGATTATGAAACAAAAATATATACTTGGAAAGAAATAAAAAATAATTAGTAATAAACCAAGAGATGATAAGATATGGCATTGAATTTAGAATGTTCATGGTAACTTGGGGCCAATTCCACAAGGCATATTAGTTCATGTAGGATAGGTTGTTTCTCACCCCTTGAGTTTTGGGGTCATCGGAGAAAGAGATAAAAATGAGGAACAAAGAAGAGTTTGTGGAGGTGGCTTCTTGGTTGTAGCAATTGGAAAAGTTCAATGGATGGTTTGTGACTTTCGCTTCCTTTTGTGCTTGTCAACCCAGTCTTCTTCAGCAGAGTTTAGGGTTTCACATATTCTTGCTTAACATATTAAGTGTTAGACAATTTTACAATAATTTAAATAAATACAAGTATTCATATAGTAGTTTGGTTGTTTCAGGAGAATTAAGGATGTAATGAAACTTAACTGTTTTACTTTAAATAAGATTTTAATTGGGAATCTTTTATTTTGAAGAGGTGGTCATATTCAGGGTGAAATCTCTTTTTACTCACTGTGATATTTAAAGTGAAGATACAGCTATTCTAAATCAGTATTTGTAAAACTACGAAGAATATATATAAACATGAATTAAAATAACTAAAAGAATCATAATTTGGTATTCAATGATAGGTTTTAATGTTGAAACAAGTTAAATTTATTCTTCTTGAGATTTTCAGACAAAATGGCAATCAGTAGATTTACACATTTTGGCAGTTCCAGTTTTGCAAATTTGGAATATATTTAATATACTGAACATTATTAGAATTATGATTAATGCATTAATTAGTTTCTTCATGATTGCATTTATCTAATCAAATAAATCTGTATCTTGATCCTTTTAGATTTCATGTTAGTTTCTAATGTTTTTCCTAATTTTTTCTACATCAGTTTGTGTTCCTAGAGTTTGATCTATATATGCACAACAGTTAGAGTTGACAACTGTGCGTACCCCGCCTTTGGAGGTTCAAAGCAAATCCAAAGCCATTTGGTTTTGCTTGACCACCTTTCAGAGGCTGGTAACTTCTTGTTGCAAAGCACTGATTGCATCAATTGTTCGGTTTTCTATTTGCTCAATAACGTTGGATATGTTCACTATTGTTTGTTCTAATTCAGGCATTCCTAATACAGGCACTCTTATTCAGGAAGTCTTTTACAAATCTGTGGAATTTAGAGGATTTCTCAATTAAGGGATTTAAATTTTATTTGTATCCCATTATAAGAGATCATAAGTGTCCTCTGGGAAAGGCTGATTTTTTAGTGATGTCTATTGTTGGGACTTCTCTTCCAATGGTGCATTTTCTTTGCCATTGAGGGGGTAAAGTTTTTCTAGTTCGATTTCTACAAAGCTAATAGTATTTTGTATTGTTTGGAATAGGCCACTAGTGTGTCGTAAAAATGCTTTTTCTAGTTAAGGCTACATATGAATGATACTTGGGATAGATTCTTACCATAACCTCTTGGCTACATTTAGGTAACTTCATTCTTTGGTGTGAAGTCATTTCTGCTCTTACACATCCGTGGATACAGAAGGTTTCAACAGCTGCTATGTCTGCTGTTAGAATTCGTTGGTCAGTAGAGGTTTGAACTTTCCTTTCTAAAAGGATCAGTCCAGCAGGAGGAATACTACTGGAGAATCTGTTTGGTATGGGAATTCCCATCATCTGAATACTTCCATCTGAGTGAGAGGGAAACTGAGAACAGACCCAGCAGTTGCTGCAGTTTATTTTCATTGTCACGGCTTGTATTAGCTTGAGATGGGAGTTCCTCTTCCAAGGGTCAGACAGCATTTGTGTGTTCATGTTAGGCTGGAGTGTGTCATGGAATTAGATGACATTTGTTTTATCTGTGATAGGTTGGAGTGTGTAATGGAATTAGTGGCATTGCTCTTTCATTTTGCTCTGATAATGGTTAATTGCAAGGCTTTATTAGGGTGGCTGATTGGCTTTTCTGTGTTATTAAAATATTAATCTGTAAGTATAAGAATGTAAGTAGTATAATAATTAACATTTTTGATTACAGTAGATTTACTGGTTGCTGTGCAGTCCAGTATGGCTCCTCTGTGTTTGGAGTTGGCTTTATCTGCTTACAGAAGTCTAAGAATTTCAACAGTTTTGGCAGCTGTGCAGGTAGTGAAGAGTTCTTCTCACTGCTGCTTGAAAGGTTCTTTGTTTCATTTTCTGCTACACTTAGTTTCTGTTTGTGAAGGTATATTCAAACACTCACGGTTATTAGAGAAATTAAAACAGTAGAACTTAAGCAATAATAGATGTGTTTTTCCAGGGAGTCATAGCAGCAGTTCGATGTGTGGCCTCTAGCTGCAAAGGCAGCGCTCCGCTCGCTCACTGCCGTCAGACAGGGCCGTGTAGGAGCAGTCTCCGTGAGGCTTCATTGAGAAACTTGCTTTGTTTCAGAGCAAAGGCAAGCTGGTATAGAGGCAAGAGTGTCTCGGGATCAGCCCGGGCAGCTGGGCTGGAGTTGGGTTCGTTTGTGTCTCTGGTTCCCCTGGGACAGCCCCTGCCCGGCACCGAGGGGACAGCAATGGGATCGGGGCAGTTTGGGGTGAGCTTCAGTGTCTGTGCCTGGGATAAATCCCAAAGCCTTCCCTGAGGAGCAGGGAGTGCTGACAGAGCACAGGATGCTGCTGCTGCTGCTCACAGGAGGACGGGCAGGAGAGGAGGACAGAAGGAGGAGGAGGAGCAGGGGGAGGACAAAAGAGAATCAGCAGAAGCAGCTGCCGTACGCGTCCATCGCTTTCTGTGTTCACAACCCTTTACTCCAGGAGCATCGCCCCTCGCATCCCGCAGGTGGACGGGGAGGGGGAGATCACCCCAAATATCCTCTGGGCGGTCCCTGGGGTTCCTTTGGGAAGGGGTTTTTGGACCTTGGAGCACTTCAGTACGGAGCTCTGAATATCTTCATTGGTTCACGGAAGGGTTTTTTTAAGGGGGGGCGGCTATGTTGGGTGTTGCAGGGCTCCAAATGTGAGTTACAATGCTCCTTGGGGGAATATTAGGGAGTCCATGGCACGTGGGATGGGGCCCGGGAAGGATTGGGGTGTGGGATGAACTGAGGGGTAGGGGAATGGGTGACATGGGCCTGGGATGAGGCAGCCGAAGGTTCGGGATGATGAGGCCGGGGGGACCCCACTCCTTAGGGGCTTGCGGGGTATCTCCACCTCTGAGGGAGTTTTTGGGTACACCCTAATCCTTTGTACTGGCAGCAGGGGGGCACGTGGCTCTGGCACCTCCGAGTCCCACCTGCGTCCCCCTCGGCCCCAGCACCCCCCTTATGGGAGCGGAATTTGGGGGCAGGGGAGGTGGGGGGCGCCCAGTCCAGGCCTCCCCACGCTGTCCTGGTGGGAGCCGAGTGCGGATGGGAGCCCTGCGGGGCCCGGCCCTTCCTGGGCATGACTGATGCCACCCGCCTGCACTACTCCACACTGGTCTGAACTGGTGCTCCCAGTGTTGCTCTGGGATGGGGCCACTTTGGGGACCCCCCGAGGGCACAGGGCAGCTGCTTTGGGGCTGTGGCCACCTGGCTGGTGCTGGGGTTGGAGCGTGTGGGGACAACTGGGGCCGTACTGGTGGCACTGGTGGTGCTGGGGTCCCCCCTGGCTGCGGGTGAGGAGCTCTTGGGTGAGAGGTGGAAAAGTGGGCACCCACTCAAAAGAGGAGGAGAGCGGTGAAGAGGGGGGTCGCAGTTCCCAAACTGAGGGGAGAGGGGACTGTGAGCCCCAAATGAAGCGTTTGGGGCACTGAGACTTTGGGGGAAGATGAGAAAGGAGGGGGATAGGAGGGAGAGGGAAGAAAAAGGGAGTGGGATCCTTCACCTTAGTGGGGTCAGTTGGTGTATGAGGATTGAGGGGATGATGGGAAAAGGGTGGAGGAGGGAGAAAAATAGGAGGTGGGACCTCCAAATGAAGTAGGAGGGGTGTGGGAACCCCAAATTTGCCATCATGGCAGGAGAGTGATCTCCTGTGGGAAGAGCTTTGGCCAGAGCACGGAGCTGATCTCCCAGCACAGGATCCAAGTGGGGCTGAAGTCCTGTGTCTGCCCACGCTTTGCCCAGAGGTCCCATCTCATAGGAGAGACATCCTACATGGGCCAGGAATGCCAGAAAAGCTTTGGTAGGAGCCCCAAACTCCTCAGGCACCAGGGAGTCCACACTGGGGAGACTCTATAGATGCCCAAACTATGGGAAGGATTTCACTGTGAGCCCCAAGCTCCTGGAACCCCTGTAGGACCCACGTGGAGGAGGGTTCCTCCAAGTTCTCCAGCTGCAGGAATAGCCCCAAGGAGCCAAGGTCCCCTCAGAACCACCCTTTGAAGTAGAAGCCATCTCCAGCCTGATCCACCACAACAAGGAGCTCAGCCCAGCCCTCATCCTGCCCCTAAAATCCCTTGGGATCCCCCATCAGTCTCTGCATCCCTGCTCCAAACTCTCCAGGCTCCTGCGATGAGACCAGAAGGCTGGAAGTCCCCACCCAGGGTGACCATAATCCCCAAACTTTTATCTCCACCCACCAGATTTTTCCTCTTTTCCTGGGTTCTCCCCTAGTAAGTGGGAGTGGCCAAGAGCCCCATGCTGCCTATCATGACCTGTCCCAGCTCCATCCCCACTCGTCCCGTGGGATGTGAGGGGTTTGGTGGGAATGAGGAGCCAAGGGTCTCTCTAGTCCTGGGGGGAGGAGTGGAAGGGATGGAGGAGGAGCGATGAAGAAACACTAGAAAGGGTGGAAGCAAGAGGAGAAGGAGGTGGAATTATGGAGGAAGAAGAAGAGCAGGGAGAGGAAGCACCATGGGGTTCCAGCACTCTGCATCTGCAGCTCCCTCAGCCCTGAGTGCACCAACCCCACCACATCCTGCAGGCACCTGGGGAGGGGGAGTTCACCCCAAACATCTTGGGGGGTACCTGGGACAGTTTGGTTTTTTTTGAAGTGGACATTTGGATCTTGCAGGACTGCAAAGCTGAGTCATAAATGCTCCTTGGAGGGTGTTGTGTTTTTGAACCCTGGCTGAATGTCAAGGATGTATCTGCCCCACGCTCAGGAGAGGCAGAAGGGAGAGCGAAACCCTAATTAACACCAAGATTTATGGTTTTTAGATAAGACAACAGATTGAGAGAAAGATTTTCACACTCCAGTGATGGTCAAACAGGCTGAAAAACTTAAGTTGCAAAAAAAGATTTATTACTAAAACTACTAAGAGTACTACCACGCAAAAGGGGAGGGGGGAAAAACAAAGGCAGAGGGCGAATTTACGAGGAGGATAGGGGAGCAGGGGATGAGAGGTTTTCTGGTCAGTCCATCACAATCTTTGTGTTCCAGCACCTTCAGAGAAGGGTTGGTTCTTGTCTCACTCGAGGCTGTGGGGGTTCTTTTCCCAGGAACAAACTATATCACTGCTGGCGGCATAGGATTTTTTTCCCTTTACCTTGTCCACAGGGGGAGGGAAGCAGTCCTCCAAGGCTGGCTGGCTCCATATTCGATTGCGAGCAAAACTTTTACTCTTGAGTCTTAGCACCTCTCCCTCCAGGCATTCACTCACTCACTCCAGGCGTGGGCCACCACCCCCACAGCTACTCCAAGGCCAGGCCACTTACATCTCAGGTGTCCAGCTGGACATGATCACCTCAGGAACAGCTTGTTTTCCTCCCTGATCAGTACCACAGCTTGCAAAGCATCTTATCCTCCTCCGCCTCCCTGATGTCTCAATTTTTTTTCACATATCCTCACTCTCCCCCTCCATCTTCTCCTGTATAAGGGGGGCTGGGGCTAAAAGCTAAAGCTATGGCAGTTGCTGCAAACTAACTTGTTTTGAATTCTTCTTAAATATGAGACCATATGTCATTCATAGAGGTGTAACCAGTATCTGTTGGGCCCAGGCTCGGCCAGCAGCCTATCACCCTCAGAGCCATCAGAGATTGGCCCTAAAACACAGGGGCAGGGCTCCTTTGCTGGACAAGCTGAAGAAAAGTTTTGGAAGTCCTTCTCAGAGGAGCCATTTTTGTGTTTTGTGGTCACATCCCCCACTACTAAAAAGCTAGACAAGCAAAACCACCACAGAGGCATAGTGGGGCATCCCTGGAGGGCAGTTTTGGGGAGATCCCAGTGGGTCAGGCTCTGGAGCCATGTGGCAGTCACCTGATACTGGCATTGGGGTAGGCACCAGGTTTGGGAATCCTCAGTAGAGCCAAGGATGGTAGAAGCCTAGAACCCCCAGAGTGTGGAGAGTAAAGAGAGACAATAGCAGAGCTGGGGGACCCCTGACAGCCTGGAGGGGAGTGGGAACAGCAAGCAGGGGAAGCAGGGACCTATTGGACACCGAAGTGGAAGTGCAGGAATGGGAAACCCCTGGGATACCCAGGATCACCGGCAGCCTGAAGAAAGTGGGAAACCCAGATAGGGGGAACCCCAACACACATGTGATTCCCCAAAAGCCCAGAGAGAGGGGATGCACAAAAGCCCAAAGTGGAGCAAAGAGAGAGGGGGAACTCTAATCTTGGAAATTTTGTGTGTGAATGAGACTCTTTTGGGCTGTATCTTGGTGTTTCTGGAGTTTTGGGTCTGTGTCTTGGTGTTTGAGGGTTTTTTGGGCTGACTTTTGTGTCCAGGAGGCTCTTGTGAACACCAAATGCCCACTGACTTCTAGAGATGGACTTGGGGAGGAGAAAGCCTCAACCCAATGAGCTCACAACTTTGCTTTTCTCCTCAAACCAGGATTTCCCATTCCCCAAGTTTGGCCAGATGGAAAAGAAGGCTGCGAGGAAGAGGAAGATGCCCCAGGACACCCAGGCAGGTGAGGAGGACGTCAGTGTCCCTTTCCCCCTCTCTCCTGCTCCATCTCCCAGCCCAGCATCGCTCCTGGCTGCAGGACAACCTTGCTGCTGACGCCATCAGACCAGGGACAGATTTGGGGGATCGCCTTCCCCTTCTCTCTGGCATGGAGGCAAATCCCATCCTCTCCTTGTCCTCATCCTTGTCCTTCCTCCCCCAGACAACAAGCTGAGGATGGAGACCAGGGAGGACAAATCCCCCCAGCAGAACCTCATGGAAGACGCCATTTTGAGCAGCTCCACAGCACAGGAATCCAATAGGGAGGAAAAGCCCCAGAGATCCCACACTAGGAGGTACTCCAAACCCAGCCCAGGGTGCTCTGAGGAGGAAAGACCCACCCTGTGTGGGGAAGGCAGAAGGAGCTTCAGTGCAGGCTCAGAGCTGGTGGTCCATGAGCAGCCTCAAACCAGGGAGAAGCCCTACAAGTGTGGGGAATGTGGGAAGAGCTTCAGCCAGAGCTCCCACCTGATCCGCCACCAGATGGTCCACACTGGGGAGAGGCCCTATGAGTGTCCTGAGTGTGGGAAGAGGTTTCAGACCAGGTCCAATCTCCTCCTGCACCAGCGGATTCACACAGAGGAGAGGCCCTTCCACTGCCCTGATTGCAGGGAGGGCTTCAAGTACAATTCCACCCTCGTCAGGCACCGGCGCATCCACACTGGGGAGAGGCCCTACAAATGTCCCCAGTGCGGGGAGAGCTTCACCCGGACTTCTAACTTGACCAAACACCAGTGGAGGCACCAGTAAGGGAAGCTGTGTGATCCATGTAGGTAAGACATCTGACTGAGGGTCCTTTTATTTTGGCCCTAATTTTCTTTTTGATTCATTCTCATCCCTTATAAACACCCAAAATAAGGCTAAAAGTAAAGAAATTAATAAAGTATGTTAAAGGCCCCATCATTTTGCACGTATTTCAGGGGGAATTTAGTGATTGGGGACTTATTCAGAAATATTTATGGGTTCTGGGAGAAATCTGGGTGGTGTTCTCCATCTCTTCACACTCCAGAAGTCAAGAGGGATCAATCTGTCACCTCAAAATTACTCAATCCCACCTCAAAATGGCTCAATCCTGCCACAAATTGGCCTGTTACTACCTCCCAAACTTCAGTCCTTCCCCAAAATTACACAAATTCAGAGCCTGCAGGGAAGGATGGGGTTGGAAGGGGATGGGAAAATTTGGAGGCGTAGGATTGGGATTGTGTGGGGCAAGGTGGTAGGATGTATTCTGATAGTAAATAAAACTTTCAGCATTATTGATTTCTGTCCCATTGATTTTCAGTCAGCTTCAGTTTGGTTTGCAGAGTGCCACCTTCTCAGCTGATTATATTTGGATCCTCCTTTCTCTTCTGTCTTTCTTTGCCTGCTCTCTTTCTTTCCTAGTGTCTCTCTTTACCCAGAGCTGCTCCCAGCCAAAGACCCTCACCTGATTTTGTTCCAAATCCATGAGCTAAAACAACCATGAATGAAGTTATGAAGGCTGGCAGTGAAATGCCCTTTTAAGATTTTGCTCCACTTGGCTTTCAGCCCCTTCTTAAAAAAGAGCTTTGCCTTTGAAGGCAAGAACATATTTTCCTTATTGAAACCTGGAATTCCAAACCCTTGGAGTGGGTGCCGTGGATCCCAGAGGGCAATTCTCAAGGCTCCCAAGGTGCTGATTCTGCTGTGCCTCCCAAGGGAGCTGTGCAGGGGCAGGTGACAAGATCCAGCAGCTGTGCTGGTTCTATAGTGTCACAATGGTCCCTGGTCCCATGAATTTCCACGCTGTCAACAATAGTTCCATGGTTCCAATGATGCTGTATCACAACGTATTACAATGGCCTCTTGGCTCCATGAGGTTCTGTAGTGTCACTATGGTCTCCTTGGATCCACAATGGGCTCTTTGGTTCCATGGGGCTACAGAGTTTCACAATGGCCCGTTGGTCCCAGGAGCTTCCATAGTGTCCAAATGGACTCCTTGGACGCACAGTGTAAAAATGGACCATTGGTTCCATGCAGCCCTGATGTTTCACTATGGCCCCCTGGTTCTATGAGGATCTGGAGTGTCACAGTGGACTCCTTAGTTCCATGAGGCCCCAAATGTCACAATGGCCCCTTGGCTTCATGCAGCCCCACTGTGTCACAATGGACTCCTTGGTTCCGTGAGTTTCRGGTAGTGTCACCATGGTTTCCTTGGATCCACAGTGTCACAATTGGCCATTGGATCCACATGGCCCTGAGGTGTCACAATGGCTTCTTGGTTGCATGGGACCCCAATGGCACAATCAACTCCTTGCTTCCATGTTGCCCCCGCAGTGTCATAATGGCCCCTTCATACCACAAGGAACACAAAAGCTTTGTAGAAACACTGAGTGAGCACATCCTTCTTAACACACCTGGGCACATCTGTTTATGTTCCAAAGGAGGGTTAAAGGTGAGAATGGCACCAGCAGCTTCCATCCAGCAACAGAGATCAAGGGAAAGGACAGGGACAAAATTCTGCTTCAAGATGCAGAGCATTCTCCTTACAGAGATCATTTCTTTTCACATTGTCCCTTGTATGAAGGTGCCATGATTCAAGGCAGCCTGTACCAAGCATGTGGCTCCTCAGTGGGGTTTACTGTTTAGAAAACCTGCTCAGGCTTTTCCATTCTTCCCTAAGGAGACCCTGGAGTGGCTCTGAGAGGTTGTTCCAAGAAGTCCTGTGGGGAAATCACAGGGAATTCACTGCAGGAGCAGCCCCCAGGTGAGGCCTGGAGATGCAACCCCACAAGGAAAAAAAAACCCAAAAAAACCCCAAAAACAAAACAAACAAAAAAACCCCAAAAAAACCCACAAAACCCAAATAAAAATGACAAAAGATCTGCCAGGATCTTTATCAAGCCAACTTTTGGGGACAAACCCTCGCCCCCGGACCACCTCCTCCCCCGGGGGGACCCAACCCCTCATCCACCAGACCCTGGCCACAGTAGTCCGGGTTCCCCTCACCTGCGGGGTGTTGCCACACTTGTGCAGTGCAGCCACGAAGGTTACAAAGGCCTGGGTAGGGTTCGGGGCTAGCGGCGGGCACGAGGCCGTGCCCAGGCTCAGCTCTACCACCTGCACTCCGGTGTCCGGTGCCAAGAGTCCCTGCGCACGGTGACCAGCTGCCCCTCCTGACGCACCGCACGGTCACCGCGGGACGCGGGGACAGCGCCCGCAGCTGCGACAGATCCACCCGCGCCCAGGGCTGCGCCGCGGCGGGGACGCGGCTCCGGGAGGAGTCCCCCCGCAGCCGCCACATCCCGGGATTCCGCGGGGAAAATCCCAGGGATCGGAGGGTGCGGCCGCAGCCAACACCCCGCAGAGCAGCACAACCCACAATAACTCCCAAACCCATCCTGGCTCTGGGAAAAGTGGTGGCTCAGGAGCCTTTTATGGGAGTGTTCCCAGGGGATCCTGGCTGGGATAATGGGATCCAGCTGGGGAATCCATGGGAAAGGGATCAGCTGGGACATCCCACTCACAGAATCACACAGAATCACAGAATCAGAATGAAGTTGGAAAAGACCTTGGATCACAATCACCTTGACTAGCCCTCCCATCAACTCAACCATGGCACTGAGGGCACATCCCATTTTTTCAAACATCCAGGGATCCACCACCTCCTGGGCAGACGATTCCAGTGCCAATCACTTTGGTGAAGATTTTTTCCTGATGTCCAACTAAACCTCTGGTGAGCTTAAGGCTGATCCTCTCTTTCTTTCAGTGGTCACTGGGAGCAGAGACAATTCCCAGAGACCAACTGAACGCCACTCCCGGGCGGGACCCTGAACGCATTCCCGGCACGCATCCCCTGCATTTCCCTCCCCCACGCCTTTCCAGCCGCCCCGATCTGAGAAATGCTCGTGAGGCCTCGGCCTTGACCAACAGCCCCTGGGCTCGGCTCCTCTGGAGCTGATCACAAACCCTGTCTGCTCCCAGGCGCTGCTGCTGCCCCACGAGCTCCTGGTTCCTTTAGGAGCAGCCTTGGGAACTGTTTCTCTTCCCTCAAGGGCACAACATCCCTGTTCTCACAGTGCCAGGAAAAGCTGTTGATGCCGAGTGCGGCCAGGATGAAACACTGCTGTGGCTAACCCCCATCCCTCACTCCAGAATGAGCCCTTTGGAGCTCTCCTGGCCCAGCGAGCTCCCTCTGTGTGGGGCCTCTCCGAACTGGGAACTCCCACCTTTGGTGCACTCGGGGGATTCCCAAACAACGACGGACCCCAGGCTGATTCCCCCCCACGCCTCAAAGCTCAGCCCTTCGCCCACTGGGGAGATGGAAAAGCACCCGGAGTGAGCATTTCCCTGCCCTGGAGGGGAATTTCTGACAGGTCCCTGGCACTGACTCTGTCTGTGTGCACACACGGGTGCCTGTGCTCTGCCAATGTGGCAGAAATGCTGCTCTCTGAGCTGTTTGGGTTCCTTGGATACCTGAGTGAGTGAGGCCTGTGAGTGAGGTTAAGTCATAAGGTACAGGCTGAGTTAAATGCTGCTAAGTGTTTGTCCTTTGTTAAATTGGTGAGGTTAAATCATGGGTTATAAATTAGGTTAAATTCTGTTCAGTTTTATTCTTTTGCTAAATTATTAAGTTTAAGGTTAAGGTATAAGTACTGTTAAGTTTGAAGGCTGTTAAGCTTTTGGGCCCAATTCCTTTCATCCTTGCCCTCACTGTCTTTTTGTCACACACACCTACGCACACACACAGGGACAGTTCTTGATCAATTTCTGGTTTAATTGACTGGATTTTGTTTGGTTTTGTTGATGCTTGTTGTTCCCTTGTTGTGCCTGAACTGCTCAGGCAGGAGCAGAGTGACTCTTGCCCGTGAACTTTGTCATGCTGTCCCTTAATATTAAATCTGGTTTGTGGTGATCCCTTGTCAGGGATTTTTTAAGCGGTCTCAGCCCCTCGTTTGTAACAGGGTGAAGGAGCCTGGCCCAGGCTCTTGCCCTGGGGGACACAGGGACGCTGCCAGGGGGTCCCTGTCCCCCTATTCCACTCCCCAGAGCCCTGTTCTCACCACCACATCTGTGTTCATGGCCCCTCACGGCTGCCCTGCCCTGGGGACACGGCGGGACCCCCTCCTGCCAGGGCTGAGGCCAGGGGCTGCCCCGGGGAGCGCGGGGCTCGGCCGTGGGGCGCGCGGGGAGGAACGGGGAACGGACACGCGGACACTCGGACACGGGGACACTCGGACACGCGGACATTCGGACACGCGGACATCGGACGCGGACACGCGACATCGGACACGGACACTCGGGGCCCGACGCTCAGTGCGCGCAGCAGCGCAGCGGCCGCACGGGCGGCAGCAGCGACCAGCAGCGAAACTGCGATTTTAGAGACCGTCTTCAGTTTTTTCCTGCTTCCTCTTCCTCCTTCGATCCCGCACCCTCTGCCCACCTCCATTTCCCCTCCTCTCCCAGTGGCCCTCCCCTTTCTCTGTGTCCCCCTCCCCTTGCCGGGCCGGGCCATGCCCCGGACCCGCCCCGGCCCCGGGCGGGGCCCCCTCCCCGCCCTGCGCGTCCCGCGCGTCTCGCTCCCGCGCTCCCGCGGCCTGGCTGTGGCGCTGCTGGGCGGGCATCAGGGGCTGGGGCTGGGGTGGCACCGCCACTCTTTGGCTCCCCCTGTCCCAGTGCCGGCCCCGGTCCCGACGGGGGGTCCGAGCCCGAGGGGACTCCCGGCCCCACTCCCGGTCCCGGCCTCGGCTCGCGGTCCAATCTCGAGCCCGAGCCCGGCCCCGACAAAGGGTTCAATCCCGGCCCCCAGTCCGCCGCGTCCGACGGGGGCCAGTCGGCCCATCCCGCGCCATGGCCCCAGTCACAACGCGGGGTTCAGTCCCGGTCCCGGTCCCGACGCGGGGTTCAGTCCCGGCCCGAGTCCCGGTCCCGGTCCCGACGCGGGGTTCATCCCGGCCCCGGCCCCGTCGTCTCCCGGGGCCCGCAGAGGACACACACGGCTCGGCCGCTCCCGCCGCCTCCTCTGCGGCTTCCCCGGCCCGAGCTCCGCCGCTCAGCACGCGGCCGCCGGCCCCGAGCGCCCGTGCCCGGGCCGGGTGGGAATACCGGGCCCGAGGCGGGCGGGAGCGGTCGGGGCCGTGTCTGAGCCCGGGCGAGCGTGACGGCCGCGTGTCGCCCGCGGGATCGCGCAGGAGGCCCTGAAGGAGCGGTACCGCCTGGTTTCTCTGTGGCACCGGCGGCTTCGGCAGCGTCTTCTCGGGGACGCGGCTCGCGGACGGCGCCCCGGTGAGCGCGCCGGGGCGGCGGGAGGAGGAGGAGAAGGGGAAGGGGAAGGAGGGGCGGCGGCGGGGCGGGCGGCGAGCTCACCCCGCTGCTGTCCCTTTCCGCAGGTGGCCATCAAATACGTGTCCCGGGATCGCGTCCGGTTCTGGGGCGAGCTGGTGAGTGAGCGGGGCCAGCGGCAAAGCCGGGGCGTGCCGGGCGGCGAGGAGCCGGGGCCCGGCGGGGTGGGAGCCGCCGAGAGCCCCGGAGGGAGAGCGGGCGTGGGGGGAGCGAGGGGCGCAGAGCATCCCGGGCTGGGTGAGGGGTCCCGGAGCCCTGGCACGGCCTCAGCCCACTGACGGCATCGTGGTCCTCCCTCAGCCCGACGGCACCAGCGCGCCCCTGGAGATCGTGCTGCTGGCCAAGGTGTCCACTGGGTGTGCTGCTGTCAATCAGCTCCTGGAATGGTTTGAGCTCCCCAGCTGCTTCTTGTTGGTGCTGGAGCGTCCAGAGCGGTGTCAGGCCCTCTCGGATTTGCTGGCGGAGCGCAGGTTCCTGCCGGAGGAGGAGGCTCGGGGGCTGTTCCGCCAGGTGCTGGAGGCCGTGCGGCACTGCACCAACTGCGGGGTCCTGCACCGCGACGTCAAGGCCGAGAACATCCTGCTCGACCTGGCCACCGGGCAGCAAACTGATTGACTTTGGGTGTGGCGCCCTTCCTCCAAGACACAGCATACACCGAATTGCAGGTGAGCCTGCCAGGGGATGTTCCTGGGCGTGTTATAGCCCAGCCTGGCTGTAGCACTGGGGCTTTCCCCTGCTGCTGCCGGGCATGGGATTAATTCTTTAGCCAAGGTGCTTTTGGGTGGGGCTGTGAGGGGGGCCAGCTCCCAACCCTGCTGACAGCCTTCACTACCCAGTGTGGCCTGGGTTGGAGCTGGATCAGTGGCAGCAACCCGACAAAGTCCCCCATGGGGGCAGCAGAGACGGGGCCCAGACCCGTCCCAGCCGGTTTGCTGTGCAGGCGAGGAAGGGCTTGGACTGCTGCGCTGCCTCTTGTTTTGCTTGTTTATTGATGATTGGTTTTCCACACTGGGTGGGTTTTTCATTAGTATGTCATGGGTCTGAGGGCCTCTGCTGCCTCCTCCAACACCAGTGGCTTCTTTTCCAAGCCCAAGTTCGTACACAAGTCCCAGGTGCTGGTGAGATGGCAGCAGGTCTCCCCGTGTGCCGCTGGTGCAGCCCCCAGTGCCCAGGATGCTGTGATGAGGCTGTGGGAGCAGCAGCATCCCCCTGATGAGCTCCATCTGTATCCAAGGAACCTAGCACAGACCCAGAGTGGATCCCACCAATGCTACATGGCGAGGCAGCAACGATCTGGTCCCTTGGCTCCTGCTGTACCAGCTGGTGGTGGGAAGCACCCTTCAGGAGGGCCAGGAGATCATCTGGGGCCGGATCCTGTTCCCACGACGGCTCTCCCAAGGTGGATCCTCATCCTGTGGCACGGGGAATACCAGTGTTGGGAGAGAGCATTGGGCTCGTGAGCATCCTGCTCTGGCAGCTGCTGAGGAGGTGGCACATGTCCTGCTCTCCTGCTCTCCTCCAAAGCAGAGGATCCATGGGGGAGTTCAGGCACAGCTCTGAGCATACCCAGCATGGCATGGCACAGGAACTGGGGGGCAAAGTGGATGGGATCCTTCTCCAAGTGACTGGTGGTTTCTGGTTTCTCTCCCCAGAGTGCCAAGATGTCATTAGGAGGTGTTTGTGCATGCAACCCTCGGACAGGGCATCACTGGAAGACCTTTTCCACCATCCTTGGGTGCAGGTGCCTGCCCTAGAAGATAGGAGAGATCCACGTGCAGAGTTTTTTGCACAGACCTGGCAAGTAAAAGCTCCACAAATCTCTTTATCTTGGCAATAAGAACCAAAGAAAACCTGACTTTTCTTGTCCTGCCTGTAGCTCTGAGCAGGGATCATCAGAAGAGAACACACAGCTCTTGTGCCGGAGCTGAGCTGGAGACCTGCTCTGGCAAGCACTGGTGGCCACCATCCAGCCTGGTTTTGTCCTGCTTCATTGATGGCTGGGGCCCTGGGCAGAGCACTGACAGCCTGCTCTGGCCCCAGGGCAAGGAGAAGGAGCCCCTGGAAAAGCTGTACCAGGAGGGGCTGCTGCTGAGACACCAAGGAAACCTCAAGGATGACAACCTCTTCCTCGAGCTGGCCACTGACAGCTGAAGATGATTGACTTTGATTCTGGCACCTTCCTCAAAGGCACGCTTCACACCCAGTGTGCAGGTGAGTCCAGAGCCAGGGGATGCTCCCAGATCTGGGCATTGCACGGCCCGGCCGGGCACCAAAGGTTCTCCCCTTTGCTGGGGCGGATGCAATGAATTCTTCAGCCTCTGCCAAGCTGCATTTTGGCTCTGGGCAGCTGCTGAGGAGGTGGATCTGCCATGGCTGGCTGGAGGCTGGGCACATGTCCTGCCCTCCTGCTCTGCTCCCAAAGGCAGCAATGATGGGGAGGTTTGGGCCCAGCTCTGAGCACGGCCAGCATGGCCTGGGCACTGTGGGCAGTTGGGACGAGGGGGCCAGGAGCCTTCAGCTGACGGGCAGTTTCTGGTTTCTCTCCTTGCAGCCGGGCTCTGCAGATGCTGAGGCTGCTCTGGGCTCTGCCAGGGCTCTGCTGGGGCTCAGCCCCAGGCACGGCTGGGCCCGCTCTGGCCTCACATTGCTCTGACAGCTTTGCATCAGACGAGCCCGTTCCGCGCACAGCGACTGAGCTTTGTGCTTGTGCAGGTGAGGGGACTCTCCTGCAGGCCCAGAGATTGCAGTGAGGGATTCACATGCAATTGGCAAGAACCCAAAGCCTCCCCAGTCCCAGCTGAATGCCTGGATCTCCACAGGATGTTTTGTCTGTCCCAGTCCTCATTCCTTTTGGGCTGGAGTTGTGCAAATGCACTTTCTTCCTCCTCTAGAAGTGCCACGAGTGCGCCAAACCTGGCGAGTGGGCCGTGTTCCTAAGGCAGTGCGGTGTGGAGTTCATGGATGAAGAATTGCCCTTCTCCACTTCCAAACCAGAGAAAATCGTGAGTGGGACTTTGTGTCATCATTCAGAAACCCCTGACAATTTCAAAGGGAATGTACAGCTCATTCACAGGGTGAGAAGGAAGGTCATCTTCTCAATGAGATGGGGTTTGACAGAGTTTAGATTCCCAGTACTCCTTGGACAGCTGGCAGGGCACAATCAATTTCCTATTGCTTCCACCACAATTTAAAATAACATTATTAGAAATAAACGCCAAAAATCCTTCAAAAATGGGTGCTGAAGTAAGCAAGATGGACCAGCACATTTACAAAGTAAATAACTAAGTTCTGATTTTCAAAAGATGAGTTACCTCTTAATGCCAAATTACAGAAGATTTTTCACTATACATTGTTTTTATCTTTCTCATTTTTGCTACTTTTTTACTTTTGTTTTCCTTTTTTTTAAGAGAAATTATGTCCTTATTCCAGGAAAGGAATGTCCTTTGCTCCTCGTTGCCGTGTGGATCAGCTCCTTCCTGCTGGTGGAGCTGCTCAGGCAGAGCCCGGCAGCTCCTGGCCCCTGCAGGGCTGAGGCTTTTCCCCCGTTGCTGTCACAGACTGATGGAGCAGCGCTGCTGAACGCGGGGACACGCACAGGGACCGGGAGCAGCTGCCTTTGTCCCCCTGAAGCTGCAAGGCCCAAACTCTGAGCAGACACGGCTGAAGAGCCTCGCAGGCTCCCTGTTTGCTGCGCTGCCCCACTCGTGCCGGGCCCAGCTTTGCGTGGGGCAGAGGGAGAACAAGGGGCAGCTCCCTCCCAGCCCCGCAGCCCAGGGACCCCTCCGGCCCCGGGGCTCGGGGCACTGTCAGCACCCGCTGCTGCAGCCCCCGCTGCTGCTGGCACTGAGAGCAACAACCAAACTGGGGCTGATCCCGAGGGAGCAGCAGCAGTGCCTGGAGCTGATCCTGAGGCCGGGGCAGGACTGGACAAATGAACCCCAGAGTGAGCAGCAGCAAATGGAGCTGACTTTGAGCACAGCCCCTGCCACTCTTCCCTCCCATCTGCAGCGCTGTCACAGCAGCCTGAGGCACCTGGGAGCCCTCGGTGCCAGCAGGGACTGGAGATGGCAGCCCTGGGCTCCTGGAGGTTGTGCAGGAACAGAGCTGGGGACTCCCTCTCCATGTGGAGCTTCCAGATGGGAAAAGGCTGCTGTGAGCAGGCAGCTCCAAGGGCACAGAAAGGAGGGTCTCAACCACTGATCTGTGCCAGTTCCACAGTCCTGGGCAGCAGCCACCGAGCCCAGGGGAGCAGAGGGCACAGCAAGAGGGACAAAACCAGTCAAGTGCAGAGACTGGGAAGAGCGAGCCCCGGCAGCAAGAACAGCTGCTTCACTGCACTCTGGAAGGAAACTCTTGGCTGTTCCAAAGCTCTAAAAGTCGTGAAGGGCAGAGAGGAGGTGACACCAAACAATGCTCCTGTTTTCACTCCCTCCCCTCCCAGTGTCCCAGAAGGAATTGGATGAACTGTGTTCTTCTCTCCAAGTCATCTTGTTCAGCATGAGCAGCTCAGCCCCAGGGGCCAAAGGAGCTGAAGCCTTAGGCCACAAGAGCTGAGCAAGAGGGGACTTTGTGACCAAAGTATTGCTGCTGACATGGACTCAGCTGAATGCAACAGATGGAATCCTGGAATTACAGAATCCTTCCTGATGGAAAAGAGCTCTGAGCTCATCAAATCCAGCCGTTTACCCAGCACTGTGAAGCCCAGCACTAAACCACGTCCCTGAAGTGCCAAGCCTTGGACAAGAGGCCCTGAGCCAAAGGTGACCTCTTGATGAACCTTCCAACCAAAGGTTATTTTTGCATCTGCTGATTAATGAAATATGCATGTTCATTAGCATTGTGATAGATGTAGCCACTCATTAGTGAAACATGGATTGTCCTTTCTGTATTCAGAAACCAGACAAGGCCATGAAATGCAACACCTGGCCTTGTTTGGGGGTGTATGGTCAAAGTGAACTCCCTTGGTTCCTCCTGAGCCCTGGCCAGGCTTTGGGAGAACCCAAGAGGAGAATGAAAGCAGATGTTCCTGCACTAGAAGTGCTGTCAGTTTGTTTATTGAGCACTGTCACAGCTGGGCCCTCTCCCAGCGAGGTTGGAGCCTCAGCTGTGGGTGGATGCAGCTGCAGGAATTCCCAGTGTCCTGGAGTGGCTCTGCAGCCCTTGGCTGTGACAGCTTCCCCCAGCTGATGGGTGGCTGTGGGTGATGGTAAAGTCTGAGGGTAACTGGTGATGGATCTTGTTAATCACTGCAGGCAATCTTTGGCTGTGCTGATTGGGTGCATTGAGGCTTCTCCTTTTGTGATTCTCTGCTGCTGTGAACTGCAGGAAATTACCCTGATTCCTTCAGTTGGTGTCTGTGTCCTTGGTGCTGGCCCTGCCTATTGGTAAAAGAAAATGGTTGTAGTCTGGCTAGATCAGCACAAAGTCACTTTTTGAATGTAAATGTAAGGAGAAATCAGTCCCATCTGAAATTCCCAGATGGGGAGACCTTCCCTGGAGTTTGCTGGCTCTGGACTGAGGCTGAGATCACAGCACCATGCCAGCAATGGGGAAGTCGGTTAAAAGCAGCTGAACCCCTGGATGTCTTAAAATGCTCCAAAATGCATACGGAAAAAGGAAAAGAACTTGTGGGTTTGGGAAGATGGGATAATTTTTTTTAACAGCATGTTGAAAACAGGACCAACAGAAGGAACAATTATTGTTAGAACACTCCCACATGGAGTAACAGAAGTTTTTAATCTTGAGCTCAGATTTCCTTGTGCAAGTGAAAGAATGTAATAAATAATCATATGCCTATGTATTATAATAACATGTTTTAAATATTTTATATACAAACAATATATGCTTTTAATATATCACTATATATATGTATGTATATATATATATACATATTTAAAAAAATAATGTGAAATGATGCTGAAATACTAATTTGTTAGCTTTGGCTGCTCAGGGATGTAACACTAAATACCCTACAGAAAATGTTTGGCCAGGATTCAAACGTCAATGGGAAACTTGGTGAGATTTTATATAATGAATAAAGGAGGATGGGATGAAATTGGCTGTGTTGTCATAGGGTTTGCCGATACTGTGATGTGGAATTCTGTTTTGTTTCAATTCTGCTTTGTCTATTATTGTGAAGAATACAGTGATTAAGGCTGCTGGGTTTTTCATATACCAGATTATCCACAAGCTGCAGGTTGAATGGATAAAGGGGTTGTTAAAAGAGCAATTGGAAAAAAATGAGGAGATTGGAAGCTGTCCTGACAGAGAACCCCTTACAGGTCCACCCAGAAGCTGCAGGGTTGGACCTTTATGCATTAGAATTACTTACATTAAATCAGAAGCAAGTTAAGTATCAGTACCAAAACAGGAATTGAGATTCCTCTGGAACACTTTGGTTTGATAACTGCTCACTGGAGCTTGGCCTTGAAAAGCGTTCATGTCATGGGAGGAATAATTGATGCAGACTACCACAGAGAAATCAAAGTAATTCTGTTAAACAATACTGAACAAGATTTGATTATTCAAGCCCATGACGGGGCAGCACAATCACTGATATTGCAGTTTTAAAAACAATTGTGAAAAAAGGAGATCCACCTCAAATCACCACTGCTTGTGGAGATAAAGGGTTTGGACGCATCACTCCTAATAATGGAGCCACGGTGTGGGTCCAGAGGCCAAGTGGCCCTCCTGAGCCAGCTGAAGTAACAGCTCTGGGGAAGACAATGCTGTTTGAATCCTGAAACCTGGGCAAGGATGATGGGAATATGTCCCTGCAGCCAAGCGTTCTGTGTGAGAACAAGGAGATGTTATAGGATATTGTTTCACAGATCCTGCCAGATGAGATCTCCCCATTTGCCCCAAGGGTCCCTTTGGAAAATGCTCTGATCCATGGGGCTCGAGGTGCAGACTGATGTGACCCTGAGTGACTTCCACAGGAATTCCAGCCGGGAGCCCGGCTGCTCCTCAAGGGCTGGGACCCGGCCCCTCTCCAGCCCAAGGGGAAAGGAGCCCAGCGAGCCTTGTTCCCCACAGACAGCGGTAAAGCTGAACAGCAAAGGGCCTTGGGGGCTTTGTTCTGGAATTGAAAGGGTTCCAGCTCTGTGGACAATGGAATTATTGTTCCTAACCTGAATAAGATTGAGGAAAAAGAATGAATAACTGTGTCCTTGAAGTACTGCTGATGTCTCTAAGTTGTATCTTGATGGTGAACCAGAATCTTTGTTTACCAGAAACAGCTCTAGAGTTTCACCAAGGATTGGCCATGAAAGTCCTTATGATAATATAAAGATCAAAAATACTCAGCAACTATTGCTGGCTATGTACTCAACTAAAGGTGGGAGGAACAAGACTCTCTTGGAGGCCCACTCTATGGGATGGCAGAACTCTGTCAATGAGCTCTGACTCGTAACGGAGCAGGTGAAGGGACAATGAAGGAAAACTGAGCTATGGAACAAAGGAATACAATGATCAGTTTTACAGCATTCAGTAAGATTTCCCTTCGGGAGAAACCTAACCCTGTTACAGTTAGAGGCCCCAATGTGAAAGGATTTCTGTGCTTTAACATCACTGCCAATGCCAGTAGAGCTCGGGGTGCTGGAGCTGCTCAGTGTCAGTGTCACACCACTCCCAGCTGCAGGGCCACCGTTCAGGGTTCATTGGCAACAAGCACAAGGGAGAGTTGGGGCCAAGAGAACGTTTTCCATCCAAAGAACGCCTTTGATTTCAGAAATCCAAGGATTCTGGTTCACCCTGTGCCTCATATGCACTGCCTCATCCTATGGAGTTTATATTAACAAGCCAAATAGATTATTAGAAGGAGTAGCAAATGATGCTATTAAAATATCAAATAGCACATCCTGAGAGCTCCAACAAACACAAATGGGGACTCTACAGAACCCATGGCCTTGGATTATCTGCTTGCTGGCCAGGGAGGAACCTGTGCTATTATGGGACAGGAAAGTTGCACTTCTACCAGTGATGGGTTTGGAGTCCAACAGTCAGGAATCACCTCAATAGAAAGAATAGAAGTGTGGCAGAAAGAAGAAAATTCTTGTAGGGATTAGCTTAATGGCTGCCAAATCAGAGGCTGCTGAGAAATGCATTTGTGGCAGTCACTGTGTGCACTTGGTGTATGATGATTCCATGTTAGAGTTGTAGTAACATTTTGTGCTGGAAAATGAAGTATTGAGACTTGTTTACAAAGAGACAGTCTCAAAAAAAAAGAGAGTTTGATAAATAACATAGAGAATAGCAAATAATTAGGCATGTTTTAGAAGGAATGTGTGTATAGCTTTGAATACTGAACAGCACTTAACTGAAGAACAAGTGGTAATGCCTTTACACCGAATAACTAAATGCAGGATTCTATTACTGAAAGAATTATTATGAAGGTTGTAGTTCAGTCTGTAGGTCAAATGACCAATTGAAGTACCAAGGACTGAACAACAGGCCCTGAGCCAAATCTGACCTCTAGATCAACCTTCCAAACAAAGGCTGTCTTTGTATCTGCTGATTAATGGAATATTATTAGCGGTATGATCTCTGTATCTATTCCTTGATACATGGATTTCCTTTCTGTATTCAGAAACCAGACAAGGCCACATCTGGCTTTGTTTGGGGTTGTATGGTCAAAGTGAACTCCCTTGGTTCCTCTTGAGCCTGGCCAGGCTTTGGGAGAAACCAAACAGGAGAATGAAAGCAGATGTCCTGCACTAGAAGTGCTGTCAGTTTGTTTAACAGTGTAAGACTGGACCCTCTCCCAGAAAGGTTGGAGCCTCAGCTGTGGGTGGATGCAGCTGCAGGAATTCCCAGTGTCCTGGAGTGGCTCTGCAGCCCTTGGCTGTGACAGCTTCCCCAGCTGATGGGTGGCTGTGGGTGATGGTAAAGTCTGAGGGTAACTGGTGATGGATCTTTGTTAATCACTGCAGGCAATCTTTGGCTGTGCTGATTGGGTGCATTGCTGTGCTGCTCCTTTTGTAATTATTTGCAAATTATTTTCTGTTTTGCCCTTTTGTAATTCTTGTCAGTTTTGCATTGATGTCTTAGGTTGCATGAAGGTGTAATCAAAGCAATCTGTATTCTTTTTCCATCTCCATAAGCTGTTGAAACCAGGTGGGGGAGAGCTGTTTATCCTCAGCATGACCCTGCCCTGATAACACCCTCCAGGGGACTGCCTCTGCTAATGGGCCATCCAGGGCTCTGGGAATGACTCCTGGAATTCCATCATCCCATTGTGAGATGATCCTCCCAGAGAGGAGGAACTGGACATCCCTAGTGGCACATAAACTGAGGCTCTGGAACACCGGGACACTTCTTCCACTGGATTCCCAGAGGAGAGGAGCTCGAGAGCCACCACTGGACCTGCAGAGATGGATTCGACCTGTCTGCAGGATCAGCGCTTGGACAAGACCACATCCATCACCCAACTGGGCTGCAGCCACCACCCTGCCCAACAGGGGGTCAGTTGTATTCTGACTTTGTCAGTTTAAGCTGTTGTTTCTGTATTATTGCCTTTAATTTATCTGTGAAATTGTAGTTCTGACTTAAAATCTGTGGCAACATATTTGTGTGGGGGTAATTCCCCCTCTGGTTTGCTTTCAAACTAACACAATTTCTATAAATCACACTGTTCCTGAAGTGGTGTCCATGTCTTTGGTGCTGACCCTGCCCACCAGCAAAACAGGGCCCCTTCCTGCCTGAGTGTTACCTGGGGAGACAAAACCCATCGCTCCCAATGTCTCCCCTTCCTCCTTGTTCCCCCCACTTTATACTCTGAGCATGAAGTCCCATGGTCTGGGATATCCCTGGGGTCAGTTGGGGTTGCCTGTCCCAGCTGTGTCCCCTCCCACCCTCCCCCACACCCCCAGCCCCTCCCCAGCGTGGCCGGACAAGGGGCAGGAAAGGCCTTGGCTGTGTGCGAGCTCAGCGAGAACAAAACCATCTCTGTGTGACCAACGCTGTGCTCAGCACAGCCCCAAACACAGCCCCAGAGAGAGCCCTGGGAAGGGAATTCCCTCTGCCCCAGCCCAAACCAGCACCCCATGGCCACCCACCATCACCACGGCTCCACGGGTTCCTTCCTGTGCCCCGGCCCTGGCCACAGGACCTTGGGATGGTTGCCATGGCAGCCGGCTCTGGCCCAGGGCTCAGTGCCCGTGTCCATGGCAGCCCTGCCCAGCCACGGCCCTGAGTGCAGGTGACCGTGACAATCCCCTGTCACAGTGGAGCAGGGGCTGTTTGCCATGGCCCTGACCTCAGCAAAGTGTCCCCTGCAGGTTGTGGTGGCACTGGAGAGGGGGAACAGGGCTGTGCTTGTTGCCATGGCAACCTCAGTACCAGTGTAGCCCCATGGTGGTTGCCATGGCATCCAGAACCAGCGATGTCTCACTGCGAGTGTCCCTGGCTTCAGTCCCTACAAGGCGTTTCCATGGCGACTGCCATGACAGGTGACACAGGTGTGGTGTCCCAGTGACGGTTGCCATGGAAACAGTCCCCAGCACTGACCCTCTCTGTGCGGCCGAGCTGCCCTTTGCCCCTGGCAGTGGGGTTTGCTGCCGGTTCCACGCTCCCTGCCCAGCCAGCGCGGCACAGGGCAGGTGGCCGTGGCACAGGGCCCCAGCACCGGCTCCCCTCTGGCTGTGGGCAGTGACAGCGGCCCTGAGCAAGGGGCTGCTGCAGTGGGGTCAGTGCAGTGTCCATGGCCACAGCCCCTGGCACTGGCCCAGGGCAGCTTGGGATCATCATCCACCCTCCCAGCTGGCCAAGGGCAGGGCTGCAGTGCCCTTCCCCGCAGCCTGGCTGCACAGCAGCACCTCCAGGGCTCTGCATTGCCCTTCCCCTCACTCTGGGCTCACTCACACACCTCCCAACAGCCCACTTGGTGCTCTGAGCTGCAAGGAGCTCAAAGCTTGCCTGTCCTTCAGCAGTTGGGCTAATTCTGCCTTCAGCCATGGAATCCTCTGGGAAAGCCCCAGATTGACTTCAGTGCCCTGGCTGGAAAGTGCAGCCTGAAGAAAGAACTCTTCCAGCTGCCTCTGTCCATATCCAGCTCCTCACAGCTCAGTCCCTGAACACATAGGATGGCTTATGGGGATTTATTTTGCCCTCCTGTTCACTTGGAGGTGATTTTGGAATCCTTTAGAGCAACATCTGACCAGCCCCTACTCCCATTCTATTTTATTCTCTCCACTTTGGAGTGACCAAACTGCTGGGTTTGACATGGAAATTGGCGCTGTCTCCCCATTCTTCCCTCCAGCCTCAATTGTAACTCATATTAAACACTGAAAATGGCTCTTTAATCTGCTGGGGAAGATGTCAGGTGAGAAAGTTAACAGGATTTGTTTTCATGAGCCTTGTGACAGTAAAGAAAAATGAGGTTTGTCACTTTTGTGTGCTGCTGTGTGTTGGGATTTGGGGGTTGTTTCTTGCTATGGTTGTAATAATTTATAGGATTACTTACTAGTGTTACACTTTTAAATCTTACACGTAATGAATAATGGCTGGATGCCGGCTCACTGGGAAGACTCCCTTCTTTCTCCCAGCAGGATTGGGCTGTGCAGTCACTTCAAAGTGGATTCTAAAGATGGAAAGTCCCGTTAATGGTGGGATTGGAGCTGGGGAGGGTCTCATTCCCTCCCAGATGCGCCTCGAGCCCGCTCTGCCACAACTACTCTGAGAGGTCCAGTTTGTTCTGATGCTTACCAAGAACTGATTGTGCTCTTGATTTGTACCAGGGCACGAGATGTAGAATCCCCTAAACTGAACACAGAAACAAACTACCACTGTCAGCCCATTTTCATGTTCTAGATCACTTTCAAGAAGTCGGTGGAGATGTTGGAATGATTATCACACAACTCTCCATTGCTGGCTGCAGGCTCTGCAGATTCTTTCTCTGAATTCAGCCACAGTTGCATTCCCTTACAAGTCATGGTACCACCTCCTGTTTTCTTAGGTTAGAACAGTCACAATGGAAACCTTACCCAACAGCACAACCTGCCAGCCCACAAGCAAAAAAAAGTACAAGTTGTAAAGTTCTCCAAACATTTGTCCTGCTTTGCTGCAAGAGTCCTGCTGCACTCACAGTGTGGAAAGCCAAGAGAAGCTGCAGTTGGTGGCATATCTTGTGACAGAAGCTCAACCACATTCTCCAGGATAGGTTCTTTCCCTGGACACGACTGTTGAGAAGATTCTTGTAAAACTGAAACAGCTTTCCAGAAGTGAAATGAAAATGGAAAGAAACAATCAAAAATGTCTTCCTCTGTTTATTTCTGTGCTCCCCTTTACCATGTTGCCCTACTTGTCCATCCCATTAATTCCAAATGGATCGCACCTCTAAGATCTATGACTTAGCAAGTTTTAGGCAATCTAAAATACCAAGAGTGACACCCAGTTTGCATTGCCATGTTTTCCTTGGAAAGCAATGCTGTAGACGCGAGTGCAGTGCTTGGGTCGGGCACGAATTCTCCAGACAGGGAAGGTGTCCCTGAGTGTTTGACCCTCAGCAGGGACAATGCACAGCAGCAACTGAGGGGATTTCTTTGCCGCTGTGCAGGAGCCGAGACTCTGGATCTGGGCTGAACACGGCAAAGTTCCCGTGTTTGGACAGTAGTTCATGTGTAGGTCAAATGACCAATGAAGTACCAAGGACTGAACAACAGGCCCTGAGCCAAATCTGACCTCTAGATCAACCTTCCAACCAAAGGTTGTCTTTGTATCTGCTGATTAATGCAATATTATTAGCAGTATGATCTCTGTATCTATTCCTTGATACATGGATTTCCCTTTCTGTATTCAGAAACCAGACAAGGCCACATCTGGCTTTGTTTGGGGATGTATGGTCAAAGGGAACTTGGTTCCTCCTTGAGCCCTGGCCAGGCTTTGGGAGAAACCAAACAGGAGAATGAAAGCAGATGATCCTGCACTAGAAGTGCTGTCAGTTTGTTGTTTAACAGTGTAGGAGCTGGACCCTCTCCCAGCAAGGTTGGAGCTTTGTTGCCTGCAAAGGTGGATGCAGCTGCAGGAATTCCCAGTGTCCTGGAGTGGCTCTGCAGCCCTTGGCTGTGACAGCTTCCCCCAGTTGCATGATTGCATTGATGTCTTAGGTTACATGAGGTGTAATCAAAGCAATCTGTATTCTTTTTCCATCTCCATAAGCTGTTGAAACCAGGTGGGGGAGAGCTCTTTATCCTCAGCATGACCCAGCCCTGATAACACCCTCCAGGGGACTGCCTCTGTAATGGGCCATCCAGGCTCTGGATGATCTGAATTCATCATCCATTGTGAGATGATCCTCCCAGAGAGGAGGAACTGGACATCCCTAGTGGCACATAAACTGAGGCTCTGGAACACTGGGACACTTCTTCCACTGGATTCCCAGAGGAGAGGAGCTCGAGAGCCACCATGGACCTGCAGAGATGGATTCGACCTGTCTGCAGGATCAGCCTTGGACAAGACCACATCCATCACCCAATGGGCTGCAGCCACCACCCTGCCAACAGGGGTCGTTGTATTCTGACTTGTCAGTTTAACTGTTGTTTCTGTATTATTGCCTTATTTATTTTATCTGTGAAATGTAGTTTTGACTTAAATCTCTGTAAATATTTGTGTGGGGGTAATTCCCCTCTGGTTTGCTTTCAAACTAACACAATTTCTATAAATCACACTGTTCCTGAAGTTGGTGTCCTGTCTTTGGTGCTGACCCTGCCCACCAGCAAAACAGGGCCCCTTCCTGCCTGAGTGTTACCTGGGGAGACAAAACCCATTGCTCCCAATGTCTCCCCTTCTCCTTGTTCCCCCCACTTTATACTCTGAGCTGAAGTCCATGGTCTGGGATATCCCTGGGGTCAGTTGGGGTTGCCGTCCCAGCTGTGTCCCCTCCACCTCCCCACACCCCCAGCCCCTCCCCAGCGTGGCCGGACGAGGGGCAGGAAAGGCCTTGGCTCTGTGCGAGCTCAGCGAGAACAAAACCATCTCTGTGTGACCAACGCTGTGCTCAGCACAGCCCCAAACACAGCCCCAGAGAGAGCCCTGGGAAGGGAATTCCCTCTGCCCCAGCCCAAACCAGCACCCCATGGCCACCCACCATCACCACGCTCCACGGGTTCCTTCCTGTGCCCCGGCCCTGGCCACAGGACCTTGGGATGGTTGCCATGGCAGCCGGCTCTGGCCCAGGGCCTCACCCGTGTCCATGGCAGCCCTGCCCAGCCACGGCCCTGAGTGCAGGTGACCGTGACAATCCCCTGTCACAGTGGAGCAGAGGTTGTTTGCCATGGCCCTGACCTCAGCAAAGTGTCCCCTGCAGGTTGTGGTGGCACTGGAGAGGGGGAACAGGGCTGTGCTTGTTGCCATGGCAACCTCAGTACCAGTGTAGCCCCATGGTGGTTGCCATGGCAACCTCAGTACCAGTGTAGCCCCATGGTGGTTGCCATGGCATCCAGAACCAGCGATGTCTCACTGCGAGTGTCCCTGGCTTCAGTCCCTACAAGGCGTTTCCATGGCGACTGCCATGACAGGTGACACAGGTGTGGTGTCCCAGTGACGGTTGCCATGGAAACAGTCCCAGCACTGACCCTCTCTGTGCGGCCGAGCTGCCCTTTGCCCCTGGCAGTGGGGTTTGCTGCCGGTTCCACGCTCCCTGCCCAGCCAGCGCGGCACAGGGCAGGTGGCCGTGGCACAGGGCCCCAGCACCGGCTCCCCTCTGGCTGTGGGCAGTGACAGCGGCCCTGAGCAAGGGGCTGCTGCAGTGGGGTCAGTGCAGTGTCCATGGCCACAGCCCCTGGCACTGGCCCAGGGCAGCTTGGGATCATCATCCACCCTCCCAGCTGGCCCAGGGCAGGGCTGCAGTGCCCTTCCCCGCAGCCTGGCTGCACAGCAGCACCTCCAGGGCTCTGCATTGCCCTTCCCCTCACTCTGGGCTCACTCACACACCTCCCAACACCCACTTGGTGCTCTGAGCTGCAAGAGCTCAAAGCTTGCCTGTCCTTCAGCAGTTGGGCTAATTCTGCCTTCAGCCATGGAACCTTGGGAAAGCCCCAGATTGACTCATGCCTGCTCGGCTGGCTGAAAGTGCAGCTGAGAAAGAACTCTTCAGCTGCCTCTGTCCATGTCCAGCTCCTCACAGCTCAGTCCCTGACACATACGTGCTTATGGGATTTATTTTGCCCTCCTGTTCACTTGGAGGTGATTTTGGAATCCTTTAGAGCAACATCTGACAGGCCCTACTCCCATTCTATTTTATTCTCTCCACTTTGGAGTTGTCAAACCTGCTGGGTTTGACATGGAAATTGCTGTCTCCCCATTCTTCCCTCCAGCCCTCAATTGTAACTCATATTAAACACTGAAAATGCCATCTTTAATCTGCTGGAGAAGATGTCAGGTGAAGAAAGTTAACAGGATTTGTTTCATGAGCCTTGTGACAGTAAAGAGAAATGAGGTTTGTCACTTTTGTGTGCTGCTGTGTGTTGGGATTTGGGGGGTTGTTTCTTGCAATGGTTGTAATAATTTATTAGGATTACTTACTAGTGTTACACTTTTAAATCTTACACGTAATGAATAATGGCTGGATGCCGGCTCACTGGGAAGACTCCCTTCTTTCTCCCAGCAGGATTGGGCTGTGCAGTCACTTCAAAGTGGATTCTAAAGATGGAAGTCCGTTAATTGTGGGATTGGAGCTGGGGAGGGTCTCTTCCCCTCCCAGAGGAGCCTCGAGCCCGCTCTGCCACCACATCTGTGTTCATGGCCCCTCACGGCTGCCCTGCCCTGGGGACACGGCGGGACCCCCTCCTGCCAGGGCTGAGCGTCTCACAGCCCTCACAGCCCTCAAGCCCTCACTGCCCTCACGCCTCACAGCCCTCACAGCCCTCACAGCCCTCACAGCCCCTCACAGCCCCTCACAAACCCCAATGGCCCCTCACAGCCCCTCACAGCCCCTCACAGCCTCACAGCCTCACAGCCCCTCACAGCCCTCACAGCCCTCACGCCCTCACGCCCTCACAGCCCTCACAGCCCTCACAGCCCTCACAGCCCTCACAGCCCTCACAGCCCTCACGCCCCTCAAGCCCTCAAGCCCCTCAGCCCTCAGCCCCTCAGCCCCTCAGCCCTCAGCCCTCAGGCCGATGCTCGAGGCTCCTCCCGAAGGAGAAGGGATCGGGCCCTGCTCCTTCTCCTTTTATTTCGGTCCCTTCACAGCGACGAGCAAAGAAAGGCTGAAATGGAGCCTTTCCCCCGCCTTTCCCTCGGGGTTCATGGCGGGCCCGAAGCTCTGTGTGCCGCTGGCCCCAGCGCCACCATCAGTGCAGCCCCCGCGGCCTTTGCTGTCCCCCGTGTCCATTGGTGTCCCCAGTCCCGGCCGGCTCTGGCCGCAGCAGGAGCCGCAGCGCAGTGGGCGCCGGCCCGGCCCGGCCGGGGCTCCCGGGCAGGAGCAGCAGCAGCGCCGCCCCTCCCCACCCGCTCCTGCCTCGGCTTCCCCAGGGCAATTCTGGAGCGGAGCAACAATCACCCGCAAACAGCCCTGGTTCCTCAGGGCCCGCCTGTGCTGCCCTGAGCCAACCCCAGAGAAAGAAAGGATCGGCTTCCACCCTGAGCTGACAGCAAGAGCTTCTTGTTGCCTTTGCCCTGGCAATTGCAGATCATGGCTGCTGCTGCCCCTCTTCTGGCTGCCACCTGAATTTTTTCAGTACAACTGCAGTGCCTCGTTCCATCACTGCTACCCACGGTGCTTGCATGATGGTGAACTCAGTCTTTTTGTCACAGGCATCTTGATATGCTCACACTTCCCCGAGCACTGAGTGGACAATTAAAGCCGCACAGGCCACATTCACAGCATTCAAACACTGCTCTCTTGCTGGTTGTGTTGAAATTGAATCAGCGGACAGAGCCATCAGAAATTGCCTCTGGAAAACTGAATAAAACTAAATAATCCACCAGGAAAAAGAAAACCAGAACTTCTCAACTTGCTTCATTGCTTTTCCCAAGCAGCAGAAAATGAAGATGCCCAGAGGTATTTGCAGCTGCAGCTAACCCCGGTTTGATCCCAGCCTGCTGCAGAGTCCCAGTGGAACCCGAGCCCAGCCCGGGCAGCTCTCGCAGGGTCAGGGAGCTCAGCGCACGTGGGGCCAGGCCCAGAGAGAGCCCTGGGCACGGCCGCCGATTGCGGGGCAGCGGTGCAGACGGAATGTCCTGTGCCCACCCTCCTGTTCCTCCCTCACAGCACCCATCGTGCTCCCCCTCCTCCTGTCCCAGCACTGCACCAATTCCAGCTGGGAGGAGGCTTCCCAAGAGAGGGCTCCAGCTCCCTGCTCCGCTTTCACCCCTGAGTGTCCCTGCAGAGGAGGCACCTTCATGCAGTTCCACAAGCTCAGGGTTCTCATTTCATGAGGAATCTGGGGTGCAAATGGCTGTGTTAGAAGGACAAAGGCAAAGGAAATGGATTAGAAATTATTAGAAAAATATTACCCTTGTTACGACAAGTAGACCAGTCAATCTCTGCATTTCTCCTTTTCAGATTCTTTCTGTTCGTTCTGTGTGAGAACAAGGAGATGTTATAGGATATTGTTTCACAGATCCTGCCAGATGAGATCTCCCCATTTGCCCCAAGGGTCTCTTTGGAAAATGCTCTGATCCATGGGGCTCGAGGTGCAGACTGATGTGACCCTGAGTGAGTTCCACACGAATTCCAGCCGGGAGCCCGGCTGCTCCTCAAGGGCTGGGACCCGGCCCCTCTCCAGCCCAAGGGGAAAGGAGCCCAGCGAGCCTTGTTCCCCACAGACAGCGGTAAAGCTGAACAGCAAAGGGCCTTGGGGGCTTTGTTCTGGAATTGAAAGGGTTCCAGCTCTGTGGACAATGGAATTATTGTTCCTAACCTGAATAAGATTGAGGAAAAAGAATGAATAACTGTGTCATTGAAGTACTGCTGATGTCTCTAAGTTGTATCTTGGTCAACCAGAGTTCTTTGTTTGCCAGAAGCACCTCTAGAGTTTCACGAAGGATTAGCCATGAAATTTCCTATGAAAATTTAAAGGTCAACGTACCAAACTATTCAGTAACTAATTGCTGGGTATATTTTCAACTAATGTTAGAAGGAACAGGATTCCCTTGGAAGGCCCAACCTGCGGGATGGCAGAACTCTGTCAATGAGCTCTGACTCGTAACGGAGCCAGTGAAGGGACAATGAAAGAAAACTGAGCTATGGAACAAAGGAATACAATGATCAGTTTTACAGCATTCAGTAAGATTTCCCTTCGGGAGAAACCTAACCCTGTTACAGTTAGAGGCCCCAATGTGAAAGGATTTCTGTGCTTTAACATCACTGCCAATGCCAGTAGAGCTCGGGGTGCTGGAGCTGCTCAGTGTCAGTGTCACACCACTCCCAGCTGCAGGGCCACCGTTCAGGGTTCATTGGCAACAAGCACAAGGGAGAGCTGGGGCCAAGAGAACATTTTCCATCCAAAGAACGCCTTTGATTTCAGAAAGCCAAAGATTCTGGTTCACCCTGTGCCTCATATGCACTGCCTCATCCTATGGAGTTTATATTAACAAGCCAAATAGATTATTAGAAGGAGTAGCAAATGATGCTATTAAAATATCAAATAGCACATCCTGAGAGCTCCAACAAACACAAATGGGGACTCTACAGAACCCATGGCCTTGGATTATCTGCTTGCTGGCCAGGGAGGAACCTGTGCTATTATGGGACAGGAATGTTGCACTTCTACCAGTGATGGGTTTGGAGTCCAATAGTCAGGAATCACCTCAATAGAAAGAGTAGATGTGTGGCAGAAAGAAGAAAATTCTTGTAGGGATTAGCTTAATGGCTGCCAAATCAGAGGCTGCTGAGAAATGCATTTGTGGCAGTCACTGTAATGATTGCAGTGTGTGCACTTGGTGTATGATGATTCCATGTTAGAGTTGTTGTAACATTTTGTGCTGGAAAATGAAGTATTGAGACTTGTTTACAAAGAGACATTCTCAGGAAAAAAAAAGAGAGATTTGACAAATTACAGACAATAGCAAATAATTAGGCATGTTTTAGAAGGAATGTGTATTATAGCTCTGAGTACTGAACAGCACTTAACTGAAGAACAAGTGGTAATGCCTTTACATGACAAACTAAATCCAGGACCTCTAATTATGAACAGAGATGTTTATGCTAAGGTTGTAAGTTCATCTGTGGTCAATATGACAAGTACAAGAGCTGAACAACAGGCCCAGACCCAAATCTGACCTCTAGATCAACTTCCAAAGGCTGTCTTTGTATGCTCATTAATGGAATATTTATGCGGATGATCTCTGTATCTATTCCTTGTTGAAACATGGATTCTTTCTGTATTCAGAAACCAGACAAGGCCACATCTGGCTTTGTTTGGGGGTGTATGGTCAAAGTGAACTCCCTTGGTTCCTCTTGAGCCCTGGCCAGGCTTTGGAGAACACAAACAGGAATGAAAGCAGATGATCCTGCACTAGAAGTGCTGTCAGTTTGTTTATTGAGCACTGTCACAGCTGGGCCCTCTCCCAGCGAGGTTGGAGCCTCAGCTGTGGGTGGATGCAGCTGCAGGAATTCCCAGTGTCCTGGAGTGGCTCGCAGCCCTTGGCTGTGACAGCTTCCCCCAGCTGATGGGTGGCTGTGGGTGATGGTAAAGTCTGAGGGTAACTGGTGATGGATCTTTGTTAATCACTGCAGGCAATCTTTGGCTGTGTGATGTGGTTGCATGCTGCGTCCTCCTTTTGTAATTATTTGCAAATTATTTTCTGTTTCCTTTCTTGCTTGAATTCTGTCAGTTTGCATGATGTCTTAGGTTACATGAAGGTGTAATCAAAGCAATCTGTATTCTTTTTCCATCTCCATAAGCTGTTGAAACCAGGTGGGGGAGAGCTGTTTATCCTCAGCATGACCCAGCCCTGATAACACCCTCCAGGGGACTGCCTCTGCTAATGGGCCATCCAGGGCTCTGGGAATGACTCCTGGAATTCCATCATCCCATTGTGAGATGATCCTCCCAGAGAGGAGGAACTGGACATCCCTAGTGGCACATAAACTGAGGCTCTGGAACACCGGGACACTTCTTCCACTGGATTCCCAGAGGAGAGGAGCTCGAGAGCCACCACTGGACCTGCAGAGATGGATTCGACCTGTCTGCAGGATCAGCGCTTGGACAAGACCACATCCATCATCCCAATTGGGCTGCAGCCACCACCCTGCCCAACAGGGGGTCAGTTGTATTCTGACTTTGTCAGTTTAAGCTGTTGTTTCTGTATTATTGCCTTTATTTTAATTTTATCTGTGAAATTGTAGTTCTGACTTAGAATCTCTGTGCAACATATTTGTGTGGGGGTAATTCCCCCTCTGGTTTGCTTTCAAACTAACACAATTTCTATAAATCACACTGTTCCTGAAGTTGGTGTCCATGTCTTTGGTGCTGACCCTGCCCCCCAGCAAAACAGGGCCCCTTCCTGCCTGAGTGTTACCTGGGGAGACAAAACCCATTGCTCCCAATGTCTCCCCTTCCTCCTTGTTCCCCCCACTTTATACTCTGAGCATGAAGTCCCATGGTCTGGGATATCCCTGGGGTCAGTTGGGGTTGCCTGTCCCAGCTGTGTCCCCTCCCACCCTCCCCCACACCCCAGCCCCTCCCCAGCGTGGCCGGACGAGGGGCAGGAAAGCCTTGGCTCTGTGCGAGCTAGCGAGAACAAACCATCTCTGTGTGACAACGCTGTGTCTCAGCACAGCCCCAGAGAGAGCCCTGGGAAGGGAATTCCCTCTGCCCCAGCCCAAACCAGCACCCCATGGCCACCCACCATCACCACGGCTCCACGGGTTCCTTCCTGTGCCCCGGGTGTCGCTGTTGGCCAGACAGCTGACACAAAATAACAGATACAAAGACACACATATACACACACAAAAAGTAACAAACTTTATTCTGGGACAGGCCTCTTTTATCCACTTTAGCAACCAATGCACACATTTGTATCAAACATACATTGGTTAAGAGACAGCTGTTTAATTACTAATCAGTATATGATTGGTGATTTGGCAAAAGCTACAGTATTAGTAATGTTTATAATTGTAAGCCACCCGCATTATCCGTTCTACATTCCATTATCTTTTTCTCAAAGGCAGCCACGGACGTGATGCTTTTCCCCCATGCAAGCTGATAACACTCCCTACATCTTCCCCTTTTTGTTTAATTATGAGAAGGGTTCAAGTACTCTAATGCCATAACAGTCTGCACCTGTAGAATCATTATCTTAGCAAGACTACTACCGATCGTTTGTTGAACACAAGATAAAATGCATGGCATACATATCACAGGGCGTGAGAACCCATCAAAACAGCCATGCCACTGATAAAGAGTCCCACAGCATAGGAAACCAAAAAGATGGAGTCCAGGGTCTGTAGGAGAAGAGCTGCTTCTTCTGCACTTGGAAATGAGCGGCTACTGTTCCACAACTCAAATGGCCAGAGCTCCAGGGACGTGCAGTTTAGGCAGGAGGGAGCCCATCAGCTGGCAATGCTGACTCTAACATTACTGAATGTGTTTGTGGAAGCAGGGAACAAAGAATGACTGAAGAACGTGTGTTCCCAGTTATTCAGCAGAAACACAACAAGCTTGGTAGGCCAAGAAAGTGTTCTCTGGGGCTGCTGCCGCTCCAGCACTGCCCATCAGGATGTCAGTTCTTCAGTGTAATTGCCTCAACATCCTTCGTGTGATCTCTGGGTTCACTCACGTGATGATGGCTGGTGTCGTGTTTTTATCTGGGCTATCGGGGTGTTGGATTGGTCTTTCCAGTACAGTTTTACCAGGTGAGCAGGTAACTGCCTTGGACCTGTCAGTGATAGAACACAAGCATACCCTTTCCCCCAGGTTTGTAAATCATCTGGGCCTCACTATTGCACACCCAATTGTAGAATATTACATAAAACTTTTGGAAATTCATGCAAACCTTTAGAGCAGTATCACTCTGCCAGGGATCATAACTGATGATCTGTGTTTGTAAAATGTAGTGTAAATATTGCATTATCTAATTTGTCTTGAGGGGTAATGCTCTCCCTTTTTGTTTGTTAATAACATGCGCTTCTCTTAGTATGAACATTAACACGAAAGCAAAACAATACAGGTAACGAAGCACAACACCACGTGCTCAGTGTTAGCACTGAGCAAAAATGAATAATGTAATACATGCAATCAGTAGTACACCAATGAAAGGATTGTGATTTAGTAAGATCCATTTATCAACTGCCTAAACACCTCCCTATTGCTCAGGGTCTGCAATAGCTGGCTAACCTGATTTCACAGGCAGGACCTGGAGAACCTTTCCCGGGCAAGGTTTCCAAGTTCACCCTGAAGAGGTTCCAGCTTTGATAAGCCCAAATTGGCAAGTCAAAGTGACTTGATTACATTTTTAGTGCAGAAACACCTGGGTCTGTTGGCACTTCCCAACCAGCCAGGGCCAGGGCTTGGCCAGAGCCTAGGACTCAGCTGGGAGGGATTCCCTAAAATATCCTACAACCAGACTTCTATCAGTCCCAATTGTGAAAGTTTCTTCATCTAAACTTGACAATACTTAACAGAAATTAAGTCTTACAGAGCTTAAACTTATCAGAACATAAATATAACTTCACTAAAACTTAACAGCAAGTAAACCTAATAGAACTTAAAATATTTAAAAGAGCTTAACCTCAACAGAACTTAATATTAATAGAATTTAAATATAGCATTACCCAAAGGTAACAAAACTTAACTTTAGCAGAACATCAACTTAGCAAGGCTTAAAAGTAACAGAACTTAAAATTAATAAATGCTAAGCTGAACAATATGTGAAGTTAGTAGACTTCTGTAATTGAACTTAAGCTTAACAGATCTGAAAATCTACAGACCTTAAACTTAGCATCTGTTAAGTTTAACAAAGCTTAGCACTTAATGACACTTAATAGGTAACTGAAGCTACTCAGAAACTGATTAGCATAAAATTTACTATAACACAGTAGTAACTCACTTACAGGCTTAAGTTACAAATCTAAAATGCCTAGGAAGCCAGAATAACTGGCTATTATAATAATAATAATTCCTTATCTACTTGCTGCAGCACTTTCACAAACACACATTCACACACACATGCATACACACATGCACACAGACACAGAGTCCATTCAAGGTATACCTGTGGCAAGAGGTTACCTTGAATTCAGTGAAGTAGACACTTCAGACACCTTTACATCTCTTCAGTGCATAACTGGTTAAGATCTAAATTTAAGAAAACTAGATTCAAAGCTGAGAGTGTTACTTTCATAATGTCAAGTATGGCAGATTTTAGGTCATTAACTTCACTGTTACAATAAAGCAACTGAAAATCTGTCACAGCAGGTAAACATAAATGAATAATATGTGAGCTTCTCTTTTTTTTTCTTTTTTACTTTTTTTCTTTTTTCTTTTTCTTCTTTTTTTACATTTTTTATTTGGCTATTAGCAAACCTGAGTTGTAATTAAAAGCAGAACGGCTCTAGCAAATTTACATATTCAATTTTGAGGATAGCTCTGTACACTAATACGCATTATTGCAAAATGCTGTTCATTGGTCAGTACCTTTCCAGTATTAAGTTACCGGATTTTCAAAGTGCAACTGTACTCAGAGCAAATAGAACAATGTATTTAAAACTATGATCATTCAGGGAATGGTAGACAGTTTAGTAATGTGTCATTAACAATAGATTGAGAAATATAAATAATTAAGGACTATAATATAGGTAGTACTGCATGATTTTTGCACATCGTAACTTTGTGAGTTCATGTGGGAGAGATAAGCACCGAGCATGCATAAGACAGGCCACAGTCGCCCTACTGACCCAAAGGAATGAGCTACCTGCATACACTGGGCTTCCTTTTCTCACAGACAGCGGCATCAGAAACTCAGCACTGTGCAGAGCAGCAATCACAATGTGCAAAGTCCTTCCATAGATGGCTGATCTTTTAGTCACTTTTCTGTGGTATCATATGCTCACAGTGAAGAAGAACAAATTTGAATCACTGACATTGTAGTGGCCTTGAAATGCGTCACACTCGTATCTTCATGGGAAAACAATCCACTTCAAATTTGTGTGATTAAACTGTACAGCCAACAAGTAAAACACATAATACGTACGGCTTCACAGTAGAGAATTCTTAAAAGATTATATCCAACTCCCAACAATTCTAAGATACAACACATGGATTAACCCTTATCATGGCCTTACGCCACTTACGGCTCTTCAAGAACTTTTATAATCAATTCGAGATTGTGGCTATAATAACTTATATAGCCTTACATTTTGTCTCAGTACTGACCTCCACGTATTCCAAGATTACTTTGGGATTCTGTCACCGAGGCATCCTGCATCATGCTGCATGTAATTACATGCCTCATAGGGATCAGCCTGAATAATCTGCAATAAATATAAATAACTACCCAATGCACTATCCCAGTTCTATATGGAATAAGAAAAGGCAAGTCATGCAACTAACCGGAGAGCAGTGTGCTGCCTGAACATGACTTGCTTTTTGGCACTTCCAAGGAAAACAGCTGGCTAAGTCAGCCATTCCCAAAGCTTCTGTTGGGATATGGTGCAACTCTTCAGTCAGCTCTTGAACCTGGGCGGCTGTGTAAGGAAAATAGCAATTTAACCCTATAGTGTTTTAACTGTGATCTTCAGGTTTTATAGAGTTGGAATACATTGTAGCCTCAATTTGCACCATCCCACTCGAATTTATTTAGTCAAATGTATCTGTATAGAACTGAGCAGGAGCATGAAATTACTGTTCAAGGGAAACTTAGTGTACATCCTATTGACCTTACCAATCAACAGGCTAGACTTTTAAACATAAGAGCCCCTCAATGGCAAATGTCACAATGCGCAGAGCATCCAACGACAGTGATCTGCTGCTGCTCGAGAGGGGCTGAGGTGGGGCAGGCGCTCACAGCCAGAGCAGCCCTGGGGACATCTTGACAGGACATTCCCAAAGCAAGGTAAACCGGCATTTTGAAGGAAGGAGCTTTCTGTTTGGAGATTTCTACTGGAGCAGGATGGGCGCTCTGGGAGATAAGAGAACCCAACAGATATGAACTCAGACATCTGACGTTTCTGAGTTGAAAGGGACAACCAGCATTACTCAAAGTAATGTTTGACTGTATCAGAAGTACATGTTCTTACCGTTTCGAGGTCAGTCTCTATCTGCTGGAGACTCCAAGTGCCCTGCAGCATGCTCAGCCCCACGGGCAGCAGCAGAGCCCTTTGCAGGACCAGCAAGAGCTCCCTGAGCTGCCCTAGCCCAGCTGCACACACAGCCTGCCCAGGCAGGGCCCTGCACACAAGACAAGGTTTCTATAGGGCAGGGCCAAGGGCACCAGAGGGTGGGAATGGGCCTGTGAGCCCTGGCAGGGACAAGGCACTGCTCAAGAGCAAAATGTGCAGGGACAAGGGAGCTGATGAGGGGCAGGAGAGGGAGTGAACAGACAATGCTGAGACAGGTAAGAGGGACTGAACAGAGCAGTGCTGTGGGCAGGAGAGGGACTGACAGAGCAATGCTGAGGCAGGAGAGGGGAGCTGAACAGAGCAGTGCTGAGGGAGGAGAAGGGAGCTGAACAGAGCAGTCGCTGAAGGGCCAGGAGAGGGAGCTGAAACAGAGCAGTGCTGTGGGCGAGGAGGGAGCTGAAGCGAGGCAGCATGCTGACAGCAGGAGCCAGGGGCAGGAGATGGATGCTTGGGAAGAAGGCGGGGCTGAGGACAGGAGTGCGAGGACGGGGAGCTGAAACAGAGAATGCTGAAGGCAGAAAGGAGCTGAACAAGCAATGCTAGGGGAAGAGGGCTAGAACAAGCAAGCCGAGCAATGGGGACACGATGTCAGGCAGGAGAGGAGCTGAACGAGAGCAATGCTGAGGGCAGAGAGGGAGCTGAACAGAGCAATGCCTGAGGAGCGAGAGGGAGTGAAGCAGAGCAAGCTGAGGGCAGGGAAGGTAAAGAGCAGCGAGGGCAGAAGGCTGAACAGAGCAATGCGAGGCAGAGGGCACTGTGGCGTGTGGGATGGTTGCTGGCACCAGCTGGGGACGGGACTCACTGTCTTCAGTCTGGTGTGCCCTGCAACTCCCTCCAGCGCAGGCACAGCACAATCATACTCCCTGTTGTGCTCCCCCTTGACATGCACATTATCTGGTGCTCCCAGGAGGCTCTGGATCTGCAGCACACGCTGAGTCAGCGCTCTGCCCTTGGAAATATCACTGCCCAGCGGATGCCGCATTGGGTGTCCATAAGAGGAGATTCGGAGAGAGCTCCCTGTAACCGGGCTGCTTGGGCAGAGCAGATCTGAGAAACGGGAGAGCTACGCCTCTCCCCATGACGAACCATCCTGAAGGCACCAGGGACTCCTCCTAGCTGTGCCCACTCCCAAGAGCTTCTCCTGTGTGACTGCCCTTCTGGGTGCAAATCTGTGCCAGGAGCCTCTCGCACATTCCTGAGTGCCATGGGAAGGCAGAGATGCCGCAAGCTGAGAACATTCGCTGCTGTGTTTGTGGTTGGTTTGGCTTGCCAGTTTTTTGGAGGTGGGGGGGGCCAAAAGATGCTTCTGTGTAGAAGCTTCTGGAGGCTTCCCAAGTGTCTGGCAAGCCAAATTGCTGTGTGTTCTGCAGGATGAATGACATGCACCCTGCCACAAAAACTGAAGCATTGGAGATGGTGGTTTAGCCTCTGTGAAAACATATTCAACAGAAATCAAAACAATCGGTAGGCCACAGTCAACGTTTTGCCAGTGGAGGAGGCCTGAGAAATCCACTGGGGAATGAGCACACCACGGTAGTGCAGAAAGAGGGAGGAGCTGAGCTGCCTCAGCGACTGGAGTGGGATTCCTTTGCAGCCCAGGTGACATTCGGTTGGAGCAGGTGTCCCCTGCCAAGCCCAAATGGTCGACATGGGTGGAGCAGGCTGTCCTCCTGCTCCCATGGTACAGGTGGAGCCAGGCTGTCACTGCGAGACCCATGGTGACCATGGGGATGTGCAGCCCAGGTGTGGGAGCAGGCTGTCCCCCTGCAGCCATGGTGACCATGGTGAGCTAGCTGTCCCCCTGCAGCCCATGGTGACCATGGTGGAGCGAGGGTCCCCCTGCATCCACGTGACCATGTGGGCAGAATGTCCCTGCAGCCCATGGTGACATGGTGGACAGACGTTCCCCTGAGCCCATGTGACCATGGTGGAGACAGGCTGTCCCTGCAGCCGTGGTGACCATATGGTGAGCGGCGTCCCCCTGCAGGTGAATGGGGAGCAGGCTGCCCTCTGCAGCCCGATGTGCCATGGTGGAGAGGCTGTCCCCATAATACGCGCATGGTGACCATGGTGGAGTAGGCCTGATCCCCTTGCACCCATGGTGACCACGGTGGAGCGCGCTTGTCCTGCAGCACTGGTGACCATGGTGGAGCAGGCTGTCCCCTGCCAGCCCATGGCCCACATCTCTGCAACCGAGCCCGTGGAGGAGGGAGGTCCATGCCGGAGCGGGCAATGCTGAGAAGGGTTTGTGTCCAGCAGGAGACCCACGGAGAGAGAGGCTTTGCTCCCGAGATGGAACAGCCTGGCCTTGCATGCCCAGGGAGATGAGGGACACGGTGCAGCAGTTTTGGGACGACTGTCTGCCCGTGGGGGACTCACGATGCAGCAATGTGTGTGGACTGCTGCTCGTGAGAGTAGAACCACAACGAAGAGGTTCACAAGAAACTGTCTCTCCCGTGGGAGGGACCCCAGGCATCGCAAGGAAGGACTCTCTCCCCAGCTCACAGAATTCGGTGATGACTGACCAACCCCACACCCTGAAATGACCAACGCCCACCCTAAACGAACCAATCCCCATGCTGACTGACAACCCCACCCTAAATGACCAGCCCCATCCTGTTCACCCGCACTGCTTGCACTGTGGTGGAAGGGGGGAGGGAGTGGGAGAAATTCGGTGTCTTTGAGGGTTGTATGCTATTTCTCATTCTCCTCCTCTGACTTCGTTAGTAATAACACTTCATAACTTAGTAGTGCTGTTTTGTCCATCAAGTGCTTCCTCCCTCCTCTTATCTCAATCATGAAACCTTTTGTTAATATTTTTTTCCTCGCTCTTCTCTACCAGTGTGGTGGTGGGGAGAGCAAATGAGCAGGTGTTGTGGTGCCTGGCTTTTGGCCAGCATTTTAAACCACAACACCTGTTTGACCATCATGGAGGATGAACTCTTTCAATCTGTTACCTTATCTAAAAGCCATAAATCTTTGGGTTAATTAGGGTTTTACTCTCCCCTCTGCTCTGATGGGTAGGGGGAAATGTATGGTGCCTTGGTGTTCAGCCACGGTTCAAACCACGACACTGGCAAAGCCGGCAGGGCCCCCTGGCACAGCTCCTGCTTCCCTCCCACAGCTGAGGACAAGGGCACCAGGGCTTCTCCTGCTGACTCACAGCCGCGCCACTCAGGCAGCTGTTCTCATCGTAGGTCTGGAAAATTCCGTTCTTCTGGTCCTGGAGCTGGATGTGCAGCTCCTCCAACACCTTCTCCACAGTCTGGGGCACTGCCAACATCACCTGCCCCAGTGTGAGGGCGTTGCTGCGAGGCAGAGCACTGTCAGCAGGGCCTGGGCCAGCCCTGCGGGGTGAGGGGTGCCCGGGGATCCTGGCCAGGCAGGCAGGAGATGGCTGAGGGGCAGGGTGCTGCCTCTGGGCTGCCTCTGGGCTGCCTCAGCCCGCTGTGGCTGCTGCAGGCCGGGATGAGCCCCAGCAGGGCAGGAAAGCGTGCTGGGATGAAGGGCCCACTCCTCACAGAATCACAGAATCACAGAATCACAGAATCACAGAATCACCTGGGTTGGAAGAGACCTTCAAGATCTTCGAGTCCAACCCATTCCCCAACACCTCAACTAAACCATGGCACAAGTGTCACATCCAATCTTTTTTTAACACATCCAGGGATGGTGACTCCACCATCTCTCTGGGCAGATCATCCTAATGCTTTATCACTCTTTCTGTAAAAAACTTTTTCCTGGTATCTTCCTCAGTGGGGGTCCTGCAGCATTCCTTGGGTGTGGCAGCCAGAGGGTCTCAGGGTCCCTCTCCCCACAGTGGCTGTCAGGGCCGGTCGCTGTCTCCTGGTGGAGCCATCTGCAGCAGCGTTGTGACCACCTGCCCAGGGCTCTTGTCAGCCACCAGGAGAAGCAGGGAGTGGAGGCTGTGCTGGACTTGGGTGTCCATGACCGACCCGGTGTGGTAGATGTGGCTCACAATGTTTGGCACCTGGAGGGGATAGAGGTGAGGGCGGTGCTGTGGCTGGAGCTGTGTCCTCAGCTGCCCTTCCTATCCCTCTGCTGCCTCGAGGTGGCTTCAGGTGCCCGAGACATTTGGATGTGGGAGGGATGGAGGGAGGCAGGAAGCCAAGGCAGCAGGACATCCAGACACAGGTCACTTACATCCACCAGCCACCAGTCAGGGTCTCTCCCCATCACCTCCAGCATGCTGAGGGCCACCTGCTGTGTGCAGGTAGATGAGTAGTGGAACATTGGAATGGTTGAGAGGATGATGCCTCTCCTCTCAGAAGGTCCCAGGTATTTTGCAAAGGCCTGTGGCAGGAAGGAAAGGAGCCTGGCTGATCCTGGGCCCCTTTGCTCACACAAATACTGTGGACAAGAGTCCCAGCAAGGGGTGGGCTCAATACCTGGATGAAGTCCTTGGCACTGGGAGAATGAAGCAAGGAGGTGATCCTGGCTCCCCGATGGGCCTGGAGCTGTGCATCACCCTCTGGCAGTGTCACACCCTGAAGAGCAGGGGATGGTGTCAGTGAGACACAGCTGCTGTGCCAGCAAGCCAACCACATCCTGACACATCTCAGGAGCCGGGAATGGCTGGGGAGGAGCTGCTCGGAGGAGGAGGAGGTGCAGTGGTGCAAAGGGGAACCTGCCTCTGGTGTCTGTTCCCAGTGCTGCTGGCCTGGGCAGCTCCGAGCCCTGGAGCTCTGCATGCAGCCCCAGTTACAGCGTGGCTGCGCTACTGGGGAGGGGGAAGGGCTCACAGGGCAGGACAGGGCAGGACAAGAGCTCTCCAGGGGACACGGGGAAGGGGCAGAGTGGGGCTCAGTCCTGCTTGGAGGAGCAGCTCAGCTGCACGGGACCATCAGCAGCCTGGGACCGAGAGTGTGGGGAAGGAACAGAGATGACAGCAGTGCTGGGGAATGGTGGCACCTGCACCAGGCACAAGGGTCCATCAAAATGCCCGGGAAGACTGGCAGATGTGTGTGGGATGTTATTGTGTGGGGGATGCAGCCCACCACAGCTTCTCTTGCCTTTCTGTTGACAGATGAATTTGAGGCATGTGTGGAGAGCACCCAGAGCCACACAGGTGGTCTTTTCTTCCTTTGTTCGAATAAAGTTGCAGGACTCTCTGTCCTTTGTGGACACTGGCTTGATTTTCCATACAGTGAGAATTGCTCAAGCCTAACAGAAGCCTAACAGAAATCACTGGGTTTGGCACCTCAGCTCTTCTCTGCCTGGCATCAGAAAAGCTTGTGCAGAGAAGAGAACAAAGGACATTCTGCTGTTGCATTTGCCCTTTGCAGATGTGGCAGCTCCCAGCAATGGAGATTCCCCTTTCCCTGGTTTTCACTCACTCTACCCTGGGACCATGATGGTGAGCACTCTCTTACAACCACAGCGGCTTCCCCACTCTGAACGTTTCCATCGCTTCCAGCACTGCTCCACTCGGGACCCTTCATGAGACCTTCAGTGCAGCCCAGGCCCCTCTGCAGAAACACCCCTGCACTGGGGGCTGCCCCCCTGGGCTCTACAGTTCCACTGGTGCTGGTCCCAGTAGCACGAGGAGCCCTTGCTTGTGGTCTGATGGTGCTGAACAGAAAATCTGTGCTGAACCTGAAAAATCTCATGAAGTTAGGTGTAGTTTTAAAGTATGCTAACCATGGAGTGTCTTCATGTTTCCTGGATTTCTGGCTATTTCCCGTGCGGCTGCTGGGGGAGTTCCTGGGTCAGTTCTCAGGCGGTTCCTGGGTTCCAAGATGGTCCCAGGCAGTTCCCAGGGGGTTCCTGGGTTCCAAGATGGTCCCAGGCAGTTCCCCGGTGTGGAGGTCAAAAGCCAGCATTGTGCCCGTGCAGGTTCCAAGACTCAGCTAATAACAGTGTATGACTGAGACCTGGGAAACAGAAGGGAGTGTTAACAGCCTGCATGGAGGAGGATGCTGACACAAAACACCACGAGCTGGCTGCCTCTGGGAAAAGGAGAATGGAATGTTGAACCGATAACACAGATGGCCAAAGACTCAAAACATTAATGACACTGCAGCTTCTGCAAACCCACCAATCATATACTGATGAGTAGCTAACCAGCTGCCTCACTAGCCAATGTATGTTTGCCACAAATGTATACACTTGTTGCTAAATAGATAAAAGGGGCTCACCCCTGTAATAAACTGGCTTGTAGTTGTGTGTATATGTGTACCTGTTATTTCATGTCGCTGTCCATCTCAACAGCGACACCCCGGTGGCTTCCTGGTGCCTGCGAATCTGCAGGACAGCAGTGAGGAGTGAAAAGATAGGCTCTAAATAAAACCCCATAGACTGGCATCTAAAGAGCAGGGATTTGTTTATTGCAGCACTGGAGATGAGGGGGATCTCTCCACCCAACTCACCCACCTTTGTCAAGTGTTGTGGCTTATTTATACAAGAAGTATTGTTTAATATTACTGTGTCAGCAGAACATCATCATGCACCTGTCCAGGGATAATTTACATAAGGTTACCTCATGGTTATAAATAGCTCTTCTGCACTGCACCTGCACTTCCTCAATTTAGGTGGTCTTAGGGGTCTTCTTTGATGAAGGCTCAAGGTCTTCCTCACATGTGAACTTTTCAACTTTTCCTTCCAAGCATGCGCAATTACAGCGTTCCTTGGGCTTTCTGGATCTAACCAGTCTAAATTCTTCTTCTTGCTGCTAATTGGCTTTCCATTTGCCAATTTCTCATTAGTGCATCTTGCTGTTTCCCAATTAGCTATACATATCTATTCTTGAGGTTATCCACCTGTTGAGTTTTTGCTTACTTAACCATTAACCAATGAGTTAACTATATTTGGCTATTACATTGTACAGAAAGTTATGATTCAGGTTATATAAGTATCAAAAAGTTACAATTTGGGTTACATAGATATTTTATAAATCAAGCTATAGAAGCATCTTGTAACTTTGACCCAAGTTATAGAGGCATCACATGTTCCAATCCAGGCCCCTGCCCAGCTGCCCAGCAGGCTGTGGGGACATGGGGGTGGCACAGCAAGTGCCAGGGCCAGCAGGGAGCTGGGATGGGTGGGGCTCTCCCCCAGCCCCTGGAATGTTGGGGTTTGGACCCTAGCAACTGTCAGCAGCCCCTGGAATGTTGGATGCTGGGACCTGAGAGGTAATTCCCCACCTCATCTTGGGTAGACCCAGAGCCTCTAGCAATACCGAGTTTGCAGAGTGCCACTTTCCCCGTGATCCTGTAGGGAAACCAGTGAAGTGGATTTAGTCTGTTCTTGTATTTCCCTCTGGAGATGTTCATACTGTTTATCTTTCTCTGTAGCTTCATTTTGTAATGAAGTTTCATTCCACTCATACCTGATAGTCACATTGGTGACCTACACCTGACATTCTTTAACAAATTCGAGATCTGGCTTAAAAAGTTTTCCAGAGTCATCTCTGATGTGTGATGCATGCCCAGTTTTATTTCTGTGCCTCTTCAGTTGGGAGGTCGCAAATGCCATTGTGCCTCTTGATGCTGACATCTTGTGTCAGTGGACATTTCCTGATGATATGGGAGCATGTCTCATTGTCCACTTTACAATGTCTACAGCCCCTGAAGTGTTGGTCTTGCTGACCTCTTGCCAGGAATTCTCTTGTTGTGTAGACATTGACTTGTATTTGTAGTGCCATTACAAGTTTCTGATGGGTTATGCCTCTGTACGTGGTAATCCAAGCAGTTTTGGTGGTGTTTTCTCCTTGGAGCTGGTGATGCCACAGCCTTGAGATATGAGACTTTTCCCTCTCGCCAGCTCTGGCTTTCTCCACTCCCAATGATTGGGGCATTTGGCTTTGGGAGTCGGCAGTTCCCATTTAGACAGCTCATCCATTCCAGCCCACATTCATGTTACCATCATGGGTTAGTTTTCCATATTGATGGGACTTTGTCTTTATCACCTCCAGTTCTTATCCAAAGTTTAACATAAGAATGTTCTACACTCTCAGTTTTAAGCATCTCTTTAAGGACTCAACCAATCTCTGGAGTCTTCTAGCCTGAATGCTAGGAATAAGCCCAGCCAATGTCATGATTCCTAAACCACTGTCCCTAGTGCTGGGAGAGAGTAAGGCTTAACAAGTGCAGGATGGAAGATGGAGCCATTTCTATGCTACTGATCTTATTTGTAGGTCAACGGATTCTTTCCACACTGATTCTGCCAAGCCTGTTCCCTTGGCTGTGGTTTTGTGGGGCAGTAGGTAGGGACACTGGGAATCTCGTTCATCCATTCTTGTGTGACACTAATTAGGTGATGAGGCATTTGGCTATTAATCGAACATATATTTACATATATATCACTTTTCTGGGTTAAGTATCGGCGGCCCATCCACCTTGTCCAGATTACAGGTTAGGATATGGTGGCCTATCCACCTGTACGTCAAGGTAAGTGAAATTTAGTCTCAAATGGGGAATGCTGTGCTACATCAGGAAGAAACCTATTGATCCCTCTGTCCCTGCCCACACTTCAGTGTCCCACTTTTTATTTTAATTTTTTCAACATACAAAGGAACAAAGTTAAACAACCTGATGAGCTTTGATTGTGAACATGTGGATGATATCCACAGAAGAGAGGAGAGCTTTGGATACTGGGACCCGGGAGGTCATTTCCCACCTTGTCTTGGGTAGACCCAGAGCTTCTAGCAATACAGAGTTTCCAGATTGCCACTTTCCCTGCACTCCTATAGGGAAACCCATGAAATTCATCTCCATGGCATTGGTAAGCTCCTAGATTTTGCTCTTGAGATGTTCATACTTCTTGGCTTTCTCTGTAGCTGCATTTTGAAATGGAGCTTCATTTCTTTCATATCTGATGGTCACATTGTTGACATATGCCTGATGTTCTTTGACAAATGTGAGATCTGCTTACAAAGTTTCCCAGTGTCATCTCAGAGATGCGGTTCATGAAGCACGGTCCAGTTTTCCTTTTGGGCCTCTTCAGTTAGGATGTCACAGATGTCATTGTGCCTCTCGATCCTGATATCTTGAGTCACTGGACATTTCCCGATGACATGGAAGCATGTCTTGTTGTCTGCATTACAATATCTACAGCCCTTGAAGTGTTGGTCTGGTTGGCCTCTTGCCAGCAATTCGCTTGCAGGGTAAACATTGACTCGTATTTGTAACACCATAATGAGTTTCTGGTGGGGTATGCCTCTGTACCTGGTAATCCAAGCAGTTCTGGTGGTATCTTCCTCAAAGTTAGCAGTGCCACGACCTTGAGAGATGAGCATTTTCCATCTCATGAACTCTTGGTTCCTCCACTCACAAGGCTTAGGGTATTTGGGTTTGGCAGTTGGCCTTTCCCATTTTGACAGTTCATCCATCCCAGGCCACACTCAAATAACCATCATGGGTTTAGTTTTCCATATAGACTGGATTATCTCTGCGTGTCCTCCAGCTATTGTCCTAAGTTTAGCGTACGCGTGTTCAATGCTTGTCTTAGAACCTCTCTGAGGACATCATCCGACTTGTACCAGTCTGTGTATTCCTCTTTCTTGAATGATAGGAATGAGTCCCACCAGATTTGTCTTTCCTAAACCTGAGTCTCTGGTACTGGAATAGAGTATGGCATTGCAAGCACAGGGTGGAAGATGGATCCATCTTTTGTCTGCTGATTTTGCTTACTGGTCAATGGATTCGAGGACCCCAGCTGGTGTGTCTTTGGGGTCTGCAAGGTAGATTAACCTTGAAAGGGTGTCTTTTTCAAGATATCAATCTTTTGCAGAGGTTTGAGGGTGATTTCTCTGGTTGATCTAGCCATTTCTCAACTTCGGTGCAGGGTTTCATGTCCTTTTGAACTCCCTCTTCAATGTTCTTTTCAACATTCCCTTCTGGTATTTGATGGCTATTGGTCTCGTGCCGACATTTAGCGTGAGATGTAGTTTACCACCTGCTTGTGGTGGTGCATTCTGTTCCCTTGGCTGTGGTTTCACTGGATAGTAGGTAGGGACAGTGGGAATCTCATTCATCCATTCACGCTCGTCACTAATTAGATGATGAGGCATTTGGCTTATAATCAAACACATATTTACATGTATGTCCCTTTTCCAGATTAAGTAAAGGTGGCCGGTCCACCTCTGTCCAGATCGGAATTGTTCTAAGTTACAGGTTAAGGTAGGGTGACCCGTCCACCTGTATGTCCAAAGAGGTGACATTTAGACTCAAAGTGGAGGTGCAGCCTTGAAAGGGTATATATTTTCAAGGTGTCAATCTTGTGCAGAGGTTTGAAGGGTGATTTGTCCTACTGGTGCAGCCACTTCTCAATTTTGGCAGATAATTCCGCTTTGGTAATGCCAGCCCAGGGATCAATTTGTAAGTCCATGTATTTTTCTGAGTCTCCGAGGGAGATCATATTCAGTGGGGTGCTACCTACAGTCCTTGGAAGTCAATTGTTAATGGTATAAACATCTTTGGTCGATCTGGTGTAAAACCCATGACCCTTCTCACCCTGTGTTTTGAGACCAGTAAGATGGCAGAAGGTCTCTAAGATTTTGATGTTCTTGACCATCCCCTCCCAGGAGTTGCTCAGCACAACCAGGTCATCTGCAAAGGCCATTGTGGTAACTTTAACCTTTCCATGTTGGTAACTTTCTCCTTTCTTTTCTGATCTACAAAGCAGAGGGTCTAGTGCCTGGTTGAACAGCAATGGAGACATTACATGTTCCTGCTTAACCCCTTTAAGGATCTTGATGGGATCTGATTTCTCTTTTTTAGTGTTAATAGATGTAAATATGTTGTCGTACACATCCTATATGAGTCAGATGATACGAGGGTCAATTGGTCTTTGATTCAGACCATTATAATGTGTTGGTGACTCACAGTATCAAAGGCCTTAGCTATGCCCACAAAGACAACTTCTATGTCCTTGTGTTCCCTTATCGCATTCTTTATGAGTAGTTGTAACAGTTTGAGGTTTTCCAAACAACCCCTGCCCATACAAATCCCTTTTGTCTAAGGTTGATTGGGCAGGATTTGGTTAGATGTGCCATCATGATCCTTAAGAACAGTCTTTGTACAGGCTGGACAGGATCATGGAGCTGATTGTGAAAAGCCGCCAATTATTAATGTCACATAAGTGGTCCAGTATGTTTGATTTTGGGATTAGGACCATACTGCACTTTTTAACCACATTAGGGATCATAGTGGAAACCAGATAGAGGTTAAATATCTCCGATAACTGAGAGAATTTAGGGTCCATTTTCTTCAGGTCCCTTAGTGTGATATTGTCTGGTCCAGAAGCTGATCTTTTGGACATTTCTCATATGTTTTTTTCAATCTCCTTAGCAGCTACCAAGTTTTCGAAGGCAGAGTTGTCAGCTCGTGGTTTCACACAAACTTTTCCAGAGCCCTTGAACATACCAGGTGACTTCCATCTTGATTTGAATACAGAGTGGACCTCGGAAGATGGTAGTTCATGTTTTAAGGCCCCAGTATCATCCAGTATAACTCAAGCTAGTTTTCCTCTGTCTTTGTAGAACAGTTTTCGGAATCTTAGATGTCCTATCTTAATGGCCCTTCTTTTCATCCATTCTTTGGGCCAGTCTTTGAATGATTTGATCTGTGACTTAAGATATTTTGATCCTTCCCTGTTCATTCCAAATGCAACCATTTTCAAGCTGTCTAGATGGTCCTCGGTTGCTTCAGTTACAACAGTCAAAGGTTCTTGACCATCAAGCAGATCCCAGAAAATGATTTTGTACAGCAATGCTCACAGGCACAGCATTGTCATAATGAAGCTTAAGATATGTATGCTCTGATGTCTGTGTCCAGAGGGTGCTCTGTAGATTTCTGTTCTTTTTCGTCTGTTGTGGTTGGCATTCCCTTCGGATGAGAGTCAATGGTGTTTTTTATCGCTGGTTTGTTGGAGTGTTTTGCATGGATTATGTTCAGTGATCAATTTGTTATTGTTCTTACTTCCTTCATATTGTTCCATACATTGTAACAGAAGGTCCCCTTTGCCCAGAGACCAGCAATTCTCGTGAGCTCCCCTTGGCAATGTCTGTTTGGGTTTGGAAGCCACGATTCTCTCCTCATTTCTGATTAGAGGATGCACCAGTCTTTTATGTTGACCGAGGCTGGTTTTCAATTGGAAAGCCTTGGTACAGATCTCAATTACCCAGTCTCCTTGTGGAGGCTCCTGATTGGTGCCTTTGCATTTAGTGTAGTGACAAGGAGTACCGTGAAACTTCTTGTTCTCTCTGCCACATGAGGTACACTTGTAGATGACGTTTCATGCACCACAGGCTCTTAGCAGATGTTCGACCTGTCGCAGCATCCTGTTCATCTTGATTCTGCATCATGGACAAGGCGGATTCTTGCTCGGAATGATGACCAGAGGTGTCTGCCGTGGTCCTGGAGCAGGTACCTCTGATGGTGCTGTTGTACTAGTATCACTCTGTGGATGATCAAACACATGTTCCATAATTTGTCTTAGTTGTGATCGAGGATATCAGTGGTAAGTTCACATGTATTTTGGGATACTTGGCTAAGTCCTCTCAATACCATTCATAGTGGCAACCATTGTCAATCTGGATACCTGCGTTCTGGACCTCAAGCTTTGCAATCTACTCTTTTCCCTGCTCGGGCCAAGTTATCCTTCCATTCCCAGGGATTGGTTTATGTCACCATGGACACATGGAATAGCCTTAATGACTGAACCATTGTGTCCGTAATAGGAATAATGTCGATTCAGGTGAGGGAGATCAGAGTGGACAGCACACCCTCAGATGCTGTCAACTTGCGTCCAGGTGTAGCCCGTGGACTAGGCTTTGGGGAGAGTATTGAATCAGGACTCTACCTATAATTGGGTGACACCTGATCGTGAGGCAGGGAGGGGTAACCGCTACACCCTCACTCACACTGGGCAGAAGTCAACTGGGTTACCCCTGAGGGTGTCCAGCAAGGACCCCTTGGAGGTGTGACTTGTACGGCAGTGCCCAGTTAGTAACCATACTCTCCCAAGATGCATTAAGACAGTCATAATTACTCCCACTGTTTACCCGCGCTTCATTGAATTTCTTCACTTTCACATTCAGAGCACTGGGCAGAGATCACATCATGTCAGCACCCACCTTGGTAACCCAAGAGTGGGAAAAAATCCCTTGGAAGGGACTGCAGGAACAAGAGGGATTTCCCTGGGTGCTCCCAGCCCTGCTTGGGGAGGGGATGGGGGACACTCAGATGGCATCAGCTGCATCTCAGACTTCTCACCCTCCCGCCCCAGTGACGTCTCTTGTCCCTCTTTCTCTGTTTAACACCAAACTGGTGACATTTCCACATTCCAAGGAGCTGCTGATTCGCAGACAGGAGCACGGCTGTGCCCAGCCCATGAACCCACAGCCAGGATGGTGCAGAACAGCCCCTTTGGCATCCAAGGGCTGGAAATTTCTCCGCTTCTGAGCAGCTTCAACTCCCCTGGGTCCCTCCTGGGTCAAAGCCCTCTAGTTCTCCAACAAAGGAGGCACAAAGCACAAAGAGGCAGCAGGAAAATCTTCCAGGTCACTGTGGGCTCCTTGGGAAAATGCAACACAAACAGTCAGGGCAGGTGCCTGAAGGGTTTTCCCAGGTGCCCCACAACAGGGCCCTTCTGTATGGTCAGTGTGGCGTGAGGAGGGAACATCTCCTGGAAATGTCACGGCTGTCAGTGGAGAATGGAGGCACTGGCAGCTCCCGGGAGCCCTGGCCAGGGACTGTCACTGCTCTGTGCCCTCGGGGTCACCCTGACAGGGGCCTCTGAGTCAGGCCAAGAGTGTGAGACACTCAGGTGGGAAGGTGGCCACTGCCCAGGGCCATCCCTGGGCTGAGGGCAGGGCAGGGCCATCCCTGGGGCCGGGGGCACTGTGGCAGTTGTGTCCCAGTGCCAGTCCAGTCTGGAGCAGTGCCCATGTTGGGCAGCTCAGCAGAGCGGGATCAGAGGGATCTGGGGGGACACGGTGGCCCTGGAGGTGACAGTGGGCACAGGCAGGGGATGTTCCCCTGTGGGCCAGGAGCAGTTTGGAGTTGCAGTGCCGGGAATGGGCTGGAGCCGGGCAACACAGACTGGTAGTTAAGCATTCTGCCAGGGGATAGCCAGTGTCTTTGTTTTTGTTTCAGCACAGACACCACTTCATGGGGTACACACAGGACAATGTGCTGCCCAAGGGTGAATTTATGGGTTTCCTGTATCAGGATGACCATTGCTGCTACAGCCCTCAAATACCCAGGCAGCCTTTGGCCAACATTGTCCAGCTGTTTTGAAAAGTAGGCCACAGTTCTTCCTTGGTCTCTAAGGTGCTGTGCTAGTACTCCAGAGCAACACTCAGTCGCTCTTCTGGAAAGAGTTCAAAAGATTTACTTAAGTCCGGCAGCTCCAGCTGCCCTGGATATTTAAGTGCAGCTTTTGTACTCCTTATGGACAATAAGGTGGTTTTCTTTTCGACTGCTTTAAGGGTCTCATATAGAGGTTTTACTAGTAGTCTTTTCTAGTTCTCTAGTTCTCTTGTCAGCTGGCTTTTAGATTTCTAGGTGAGCTGGATCTTCTTCTTTGTGTCAGTATCTCTCTTCTCAAAAGAAAAGAGCTTTTGACTTATTTTGTGCACAGGAATAGGGGTATAGGAAAAGACAAATTTCAGACCTAAACCAGTAATCTCCTCGAGGTCATTGGTCAGTGTAGTCAGGGTTCTTTGATTGGGAATCGAACCTGGGCCAAGCAGTGAGAGCTTTGAACTACTAGACCACTAGGGAATGTAATCTGACTTTCTGTCTTCTCTTCAGAGGAGCGATGTCTATTGGGCTTATCAGATTTGCTTTTAATTGCAGTTGTTTCTTCTTTTGTTTTGGCACTGGTCGTTGGGCCAGGCAGCCGATGCTCCCAGGTCTTGCTGATGAGGAGGAAGAAGAACAAGTGACTCGGGCTGAGGAAGCTCCACATACAATCAACTGCCAGCAGAGGATAAACTCTACGGTCTCTTCACTGATGGTTCCTGTCGCATTGTAGGGATGAACTGAAAGTGGAAAGCAGCCGTGTGGAGCCCCACATGACAGGTTGCACAGGCCACAGAAGGAAAAGGTGGATCCCAGGTTTCAAGGGAGCAGCAGTGCCGACAGATTTTGCTCCTGCTTTGCCCTTGTTTCCAGCTTCTGAGGCACCGGGAGCAGCACCAGGACTTGTGCTGGTTGCGATGCCGCTGCCGCCCCCAGGGCTGTCGGGCGCTGCTGCTGGACCCGGCCCCGCTCCGGCCCCATTCTCGCCTCTGGGGCTGTCGGGGGCGGTGGACTCAGCCTCACTCCGACCCCACTGCCGGGCTCGGGCCGGACGAGTGGTGCTGGACCCGGCCCTGCTCCGGCTCCGCTCCCCCTCAGGGCTGTCGGGGCACTCATCGCCACCTCCCAGCCCGGAGGGACTGCGGGAAGGGGCGGCGGCGGGGCCGGGGGTGATGCACTTCTCCTCTTCTCTACCGTACGGGCAGCACCGGCTGCGGAACAGGGGGGGATTTTCTCTTCTGTTTTTTCTCTTTAGTGAAACCATCTCACTCAGTCGTTCCGCGCTTGACTGTAAGCTTGTTTTTTGTTTAAAAATGTTGCAAACAACTCTGCATACTTCAATTATTCATATTTGCTTTCGACTCTGAGTTCTATTAATAATTCAGTAATCAACTCATCATTAAGACTTTTAAACTGTGGTTATCTTTCTGGTTTTAAGACTTAAAACAGACTAGACATGAGTGCAGAGTCTTACTAATTCTTCCATGTTTACAGCTGTCTTCTCGGTTAGAACTCACCAATGTTTCAATATTATACTTAATGGGGTTTCACGGGGTATCTGAATACTTTCAGAGGATGATACACACTCTATATTTTGTTTATAAATGAAAAGCAGCTAGAGATGGCAGCAAGAATTGAACTTGAGACTTCACTCCTTCCCTACAAGTTGTAGTCTAACTTATACTGCAAAAGCAGACTAGAAAGAAAGCAGAAGCACATGCAGGCAAGAAATCTTCCTTTGCTGGGTCTCACACTGCCACTCTAGCAGAGACTCAGCCCCTGAGCCTGTCAGTTGTGTGTGCACTGAGCCCTGGAGCAGCTTTCAGGCTGTGTGGATACAGCAAAGAGCGTCCTCTTCTCTCCACACTCGCGTGGGAAAAGGAAATCTCCTCTTTACAGGAGGAAATTCTTCTTTTACAGGGCTTCTCTGGCAACAAACTCACTTTAACTAACTTTTTTTCTAGCGAAAATATCATGCTCTTTTGATCTTACTTCTTTTTTGTGCTTTGTGTTGCATTTCTTTGAAGTTCTCAGTCTCAGCTCTGGGACTGCTACTTTCTCTCCTAAAATGCTGGCAAAGGAGAGGTGCAGCAGGACAGGATGTTCCTTTCAATCTCAGAGCTAGGATTCGGTCTCCTTCTTGCCCCATCTGGGGTGCCAGGAAAACTGTTGCTTTGATGGTCAATTTTTAATAATGACACAGGCACGGTTCAGGGGATAAAAAGGGTTTTACCTCATTCTTTGGGATCCCAGGTGCACAACCTGATGGCAAAATGCACACCCATGTATAGCACAGATACAAGTTTTAGAGATTTCAGGAATTAGCATATCTATCTAGGATTCCTCAATAAGAAACTTAACAAATGCAGTAATGTCTCTCTATTCTAATGATTCTTTTCTCAGATGAGGCCAGAGCTCAGTTTACACAAGATGTTTCAGAGAGAAGGTTTTACCCAAGGCTGGAGCCTCGGGTTTAAGAAAGCACAGGGCACAACTGACTCTTTCCTGAGGATGTTTGGTCTCTGTGCCCAGCAGAACTTTTAAACTAAGCTGGAATATCAGGCTCTAGGAATTACAAGCATGCAGGCTAAGGGGTACAGGGGAATGCATAGAGGGTACAGCAAGTGTAAGAAGTGTGGTAGTCAGGGTCTGTGGAAGATCTCGCATTGTACGGTGAGATAGGATCCCTCTCCCTATAGCCAATAACGTTTAACATATGTTGTTGCTAGGTGGAAGTGACGTCGCGAATCTCAAAGTATATAATATCATATCACGTATTAATAAACGCCATTTGCCATCCATCACATTGATGAGTGTGTGCAGTGGACCGAGTGGTCAGAGGGTGACCACTGTGCCGTTCCCTGAACCAGGTCGCTACGCCTTTCTAAGCGAAAGGCAACAAGTGGTGAGAAACCTGGGTGTGCACCCGGAAGAAGCAGAAGAAGTGCCTGGAAGAAGTGTTGCGGGTTCGGGTATCGCCTGGACGAGCGGGCGGCGGCCGAGGTGGCGGGACCGATCTCGGCGGGGAGGACGCTCCCACGCCTGCAGGAGGATGGAGACTCTTGCAAAGGTGGTAAAACAAGTGCGCGCACAATGGGGTATAGATTGTAAGGAAAAGGATTTTACGCTCGCTATTGCAAGGCTGCTGCAGATCGGGGTCATAGACCGACCGATAGAAATCCTCCACCCTGAGGCGTGGGATAGATGCAGAAAAGTGCTTGCAGAGGAGACCATGTCTTCAGGCTCAGGGAAACATTTAAAAGCTTGGGGGAAAGTTGTAAGAGCCCTCCAGAAAGCCATCCAGGAGCAGGAAACCTGGAGGGCGGCTAGAAACTGCTTGCTGGCTACCGCAAGGCTGGGAGTCGGGGCTGCGACACAGATCCCGCTCCCCTTAGGCAGCAACGGCTCCATGGAGCCTACAAATATGAGGGAAGACAATATAACCCCCTAACCCCTGAATTCCGAGCTGCTCGCGGGGGGACAGCAACCAGCGAGCGGGTTCTGGGGTGGGCTAGCCAAGGAGGCTAGGGGTGCTGTGGGGTCTGTAAAACTTGGGCTAGACCACCGCCCTATGCACCCAAAAATGGTGCCGAGCGGAGACAAGAAGGGCAGGGCAAGGTTGCCGCTGGCAGGAAAAGCGAGGAGGTGTTAGACAAACAGGAAAGGGTGGACTTCAAGGAGGAGTTGGAAGATGGGCATGGCCCGAAAGAAGAGGAGTGGAGCGTGAAAGAGGGGCAGAGCACGAACAAGGGGCGGTGCTGGAAGTCCGAAAGTGGGTGGGCCCAGAAGTCTGGAAGGGGGTGGTTCCGGAACCCAATAAAAGGGTACTGGAGCCCGGAAATTACTAGCCAGTCGAGTTCTGGCTCCGAGTCAGAGACCAACGGGGGCGTGTGGCCTACAACTGACTCTAGCTCGGATGAGGAAAACACAGGGGTGGACAAAATAAAAAGCCGATCTAAGACAAATAACATCCCATCCAAAATAAAATCCCCCTCATGGAGTGGAGAAAAATAAAGATTGCATGAGCAGATTGGGTTCCAGCAGCTGCATTGGCATTTCCGGTCTGAGTCACAGAGGGGGGACAGAGAGTATTTTCACCGGTAAACCCAAAAGCCATACAGGCAATTGTCAAAGCAATTGCAGATGAAGGACTGAACTCTGCCATGGTTTCCACTCTGATAGATGGCGTTTTTGGGGGAGATGACAGGCTCCCATTTGATATAAAATAGACTAGTTGTTTAATCTTTGATGGGGCAGGAATGATCAATTTTAAGCAAGAATGGGAGGACAACTGCACAAAGCAATTAGCCCAAGTAACCGGGGCGGATCACCCACTGCATGGCTCCAGCCTGCAGCTACTAATGGGTACAAATCCCACTATGATCACCCCCTAAGCACAAGCCCAGGGCCTAAGGGCCCATGAGGTCACAACCACCACCCGTGCGGCTAGAGAGGCTATCCACACAGCCTCCAGAATTATCGCAAAACCATTACCATGGGCCACCATAAAACAGAGTGAAAGCGAAAGCTTCATGCAGTTTGTAGATCGCCTCCAGGCAGCGGTCGACTCTTCGACCCTGCCTGTGGAAGCAAAGGGCCCGGTTGTAGCCGAGTGCCTGTGTCAACAGTGCAATCTAACAACTAAGGAAATTCTGCAGTCGCTGCCAGCAGGGTCAACCATCTCAGCCATGATCAAACACGTCACCAGGGAAGAGCATCTAGCTCCAATTCGGGCAGCTGTCCACGCTGCAGTTGCCAGCGTAATGATACATTTTAAATGCGGTCAGGTGGGCCATGCCACAGTAAACTGCCCTCAGTCAGGGGACCCACCAACAGCACCCCCACCACATAAAAATCAATCCAAAGGACCGTGCTGGTCCTGTGGAAGGAAAGGGCATCTTGCCAAGGACTGTAAATCTAAACCCCAGGGAAACAGGAGAGGGAGAGGGCACCAGGGCCACGCCCTCTCCCACTTGGAACATGAGGCGGCCCAATTATGTCAACCTTCAATGGGATGAAGTACTCCCGAACCCACCGCTTCCTCAGGAGGCGACCAGCTTTATGTTACACCCGACCACCCAATTGAATCCATCTTCGTCCCAGGGACAGCAAGGACCATCCCCTGGGGACAAAACCCCAGAGTGGCCCTTGCACTAAAGAGTGATAAGCCGCTGGTGGTGCGAGGGACTTGTTCTCCCTATAATGCCTCGGATAGCACCACCATTAACGTTTCCTTCTTAATTGACACCAGAGCAGACGGCACCGTTATCCCGGATGCAGTCTGGCCCTTGCACTGAAAATTAGAAGATGCCCCCATGGTGGGTGGAGTTGGGGCACTAACCCGAGCCAGAAAAAGCACTCAATTGGCAGCAATAACGACAAAGGCACCCGAAAAAACTGTTACCCTCTTCCCATACATTATGTCCGGAGTTCCACCACTGCTGGGAAGGGATGCTTTAGCTCTGTTAAAAGTTAGGGTGACAAATTTATAGTAAGGGCCACTGCTGCACACCTGCCTCCAACAATTAAACTAACCTGGAAGTCATATGATCCAGTGTGGGTTGAGCAGTGGCCCTTGACAAAATCTCCAATGGACGCTTTACTTGATTTAGTCGACCGTGAACTACAACGGGGCCATATGGAGCCCTCTACTAGCCCGTGGAACACTCCAGTATTTGTGATACCTAAACGAAATGGTGAAGGATTTCACCTCCTTCATGACTTACGCAAGGTAAACAAAATAATGTAGACAATGGGTCCTGTTCAAACGTTGTTGCCCATGAACTCTATGATTCCAAAAGTACAACCTTGTGTTGTGCTCAATATTAAAGACTGTTTCTTTTCAATACCTTTGCATAAGGAGGACAAGGAGCGCTTTGCCTTTTCTGTCGTGTTCCCAAACAGCCAATGTCCCAACCTACGCTTCCAATGGACAGTACTACCTCAAGGTATGATAAATTCACCCATTATCTGTCAGATCACAGTGGACCGAGCGTTGGCACAGGTTCGGCGCAGTGACCCGACTGCGACTATCGTCCAATACATGGACGATATTCTGATCACCGCGCCGTCAGGTAACCGGGTGGACCAGTTAATAACAACAGTTTCAGAGACTCTAAAATCAAATGGGTTTGAAATCACTAGTGCCAAGATTAAAAAGGGACCATGTGTAACCTTTTTGGGAGTGGGGATTACAAGTTCCTATGTAACGCCTCCCCAAGTAAAAATCCATCGGGACATAAAAACGCTCAATGATGTGCAGCAGTTAGTAGGGTCCTTACAAAGGCTTCGTAACATTATCCTTATCCCTCCAGAAACTATGGCACCTTTGTATGATCTTTTAAAAGGGAAGAACCCATGGGAACAAAAGACTCTAACGACAGAAGCAATGCACTCCCTCGACCGTATCGAACAATAGATATCGACCAGCACGCTTGCCAGATGGAACCCGGATGTGCCACTCGACCTGTATGTACACTTCACGGAAGGAGGGGGGAGACGACACTAGCCCAGGGCCCCCCTGAAAAAGCTCAACCAATACAGTGGGTAGTCCTGGGAAAACCCTCACGTGCATTCTCTCCAGGAATCGAATGCCTTGGCAACCTAATTATGAAAGGCAGAAAGCTCGCCCTAAGACACCTAGGCATTGAACCTCCCAGGATATACCTACCCTTCCGTAAACAGATCCCAACACAATCAGTGGCAATATCAGAACACCTGGCTATAGCCCTCATCAGGTTTGGCAGAGAAGTCCAGTATGCTGCGAAGTCCCCTGGACTAAAATCCTAGCGATCGTCAACATCGACCTCCCACAGAAGGTCATGGACCGACCCCAACAAGGACCAACAGTTTTCACAGACACGTCCTCAATAACTTCAACCGCAGCTGCAGTGTGGCAATCAGAACGAGAATGGCACTGCATCAAAGTGACCGATTGCACACTTCCAGTTCAACAACTAGAAGCAATGGCCGTAACACTAGAGTGTGGACGGTTCCCGATGGAACATCTTAATATAGTGACCGATTCGATATACGTGGCCAAGCTTTGCTTAGCCATGTTGGGACCCGGTGTGTCAACATCTGTAACAGCTTTGATGTTAGAGGAAGCACTTTTCTCCTGGAAGGGCACCATATCAGTTATCCATGTCAACAGCCACAACCCCATCAAAGGCTTTTTTCAAACTGGCAACAACAAAGCAGAAGCCGCTGCAAAAGGACTGTGGATGCTGAGAGATGACCGTCAGATGCATGAATCTCTCCACATAGGAACCAAAGCGTTAGCGAAGAAATGTGGGATTTCGGTCACCAATGCAAAACATGTGGTAGCTACATGTCCCTACTGTCAAAAGGCACCTCTGTGGTCCAGCGGAGTTAATCCCAGAGATCTCAAGGCCTCTGAGTTGTGGCAGATGGATTTCACGCTTTGCCAGCTATTAGGACATCGAGCATGGCTAGCAGTAACTGTGGACACCTATAGCGGGGTTATCTTAGCCACACAACACCTTAAAACTGACTCAAAAGCGACCATTCAGCATTGACTGACAGCTATGGTGTGGCTTGGTGTCCTTAACCAGATTAAAACAGACAACGGCCCAAATTTCGTTTCTAAATCAGTACAAGCTTTTGTTTCAAAATACGGTATTACTCTAACACACGGTATCCCATATAACAGCACGGGTCAAGCCATAGTCGAATGGGCAAATCAGACTTTAAAATCCAAATTGGAGGTATTCACAAAGGCAGAGGGTTTTACCAATGTTATTCCCCCGAAAGAACAGGCACGCCTGCTAGCAACCGCTTTGTTGGCACTAAATCATTCCCCAGGGGAGATGAGATAAATAGACCCACTCAAAGACATTGGGCAATGTGAGCATTAGAAGAAGGCCCATCGATCATGATCAGAACTGACCTGGGAGAGTGGGAACAGGGATGGAGGATAGTCCTCACAGGGAGAGGGGATGCCGCAGTTAAGAAAGACGGCAGAATTAAATGATGTCCACTTAGGTCCATCAAACCGGACCTCCAGAATAAAGTTAGCAAAAATAGTGAGGATAAAGCTAATGAAAACTGTGAGTTTTTGTTTACAGGATTACATCATCATCCCCGTAACCCGTAATCCCCAGTGCCAGAAGAGGACGACAAGCTGGCAAACACCCAGTCTACATCTAGAACCACTGCACAGGTGAGATCTAAACAACAACATAAAAGCCCCGCTTCACGGGGTGCCAGGGGGCTGCGATTTTGTGTAAGCCTACTCTTGGGGTTTGTGATGCCATCTAATGTGTCTGGCTCATACGAACACCAGCCATGGGAATGGGTGCTGATGAGCTGGGAGGACCAGAAAGTAATACAGAAAATCCTTACCCCAGGGCCCCCTAGCTTTCAGACCAAACTCTGTGACTTAGCCCCAGTAAACCCCTGTTTCCACSATGCGAGCTATTATATATGCCCCAGTTCTAACCCGGGAAGACCTTATTGCAACTCTCCTGGCCATTACTACTGTGCCTGTTGGGGGTGTGAGACTATAGCTTCAGACTGGGAAGCAGGGCCAGACAGATATTTGAAAGTGGGATGGGGACCTTACAGATGTGTTAACCCCCCTAAACACCCCCTAAGACCGGGATTTGCAGCGACTGATGGGGCTATTAAGAATTAGTGTCTATATCTCACGTTAAATGTGACCAAAGAAAATGACCCAGGATGGATAATCGGAAAAACCTAGGGCCTCAGATTCTGGGAGTCTGGCAGAGATAGGGGGAGAATATTTACTATCAAAAAGCAGGAGATAAAAAACAGTACTGCCATTGGTCCCAATGCCGTGGCCAAAAGTAATAACCAACAAAGAAAAGACAGCTTACCAATCTCCACACCTATTCTAGTCAGACCCCTGCCTACTAAACAAATAATTTCCTCAATTGGACTGAATGCAGAACCTCACCAATTGCCTGACAAGCCATTTTTTGACGTGTTGGATGCCACCTTTCGTTCACTAAACAAATCAAATCTGGGCTTTACAAACTCTTGCTGGTTATGTTATGATGTGTACCCACCCTTTTATGAGGGCATTGCTCTTAATGCTTCCTTTGACTATTCATCAGACAGCAACCCAAGCAAGTGTAGGTGGGACACACCCCGAAAGGGAATCACCTTAAGTCAAGTCAGGGGCCAAGGCACATGCTTTGGTAACACCGCTCTAATGAAATGGGACAATGCTGTATGCGCGAACACCGTCGCAATCCATAAAACCTATAAATGGGCAATCCCATCTGCACCAGGAATGTGGAACTGCCATCAATCGGGGGTAACCCCTTGTGTGTCCCTTGAGCAGTTTAAGGATTCTGCTGACTTTTGTGTGCAAATTTTGATTGTTCCCAGGGTCCTATATCACCAAGAGGAGGAGATATACTATTACTGGGAGGAAACCGATAGCAAGCTTCATAAAAGAGGATTATTAACAGCTGTCACTATCGCAACACTGCTCGGTTTGGGAGTGGCCGGCACAACCACGGGTGTGACCTCCCTAGTGACCAGCGAGGCCTGTCTCAGTTACAAGCAGCTATCGATGAGGACCTGCAGAAAATCGAACAATCTATGTCCTTTTTGGAACAATCTCTGTCCTCGCTCTCTGAGGTTGTTCTACAGAACAGACGAGGACTGGACCTATTATTTATGCAGCAAGGAGGCCTCTGTGCTGCCTGAAAAGAAGAATGCTGCTTTTACGCGGATCACACTGGAATAATCAGAGACTCGATGACCAAACTAAGAGAGAGACTGGCTCAGAGAAAAAAAGGACAGAGAAGCTCAGCAGGGGTGGTTTGAGTCATGATTTGACCACTCACCATGGCTGACCACCCTGGTATCTTCCTTAATGGGTCCGATCGCGATGATCGTAATAACACTAGTCTTTGGACCTTGCATTATAAACTGGCTCGACTCTTTTGTTAAAAACTGGCTGGAAACGGTTAACATTATGTTGGTGGAGCACCAACAATTGTTTTGAAACGTACCTATTTATTATTATCCCCAGTTATCCCCAAATATTCCAAGTTGCACTCCGTTACCCCCGGTTACCCCCCCGTTGCCACCTATTTACTGTGCCTTATGTTCGTCGTCACGAGATTATAAAAAGTTTTATAAAGTTTATCAAGTTTTGTAAAGTTTTTATAAAAATTTTCTAAAGCTTTATAGAGTTTTATAAAGCTTTATAAATTTTGTAAATCTTATATTTTTAGCCTATTTAATTAGGCATAGGGAGGGGGGAAATGTGGTAGTCAGGGTCTGCCGCGCGGAAGATCGCGCGTTGTACGGTGAGATAGGACCCCTCTCCCTATAGCCAATAATGTTTAATATACTGTTGCTAGGCAGAAGTGACGTCGCAAATCTCAGAGTATATAATATCGTGTCACGTATTAATAAACGCCATTTGCCATCCATCACATTGATGAGTGTGTGCAGTGGACCGAGTGGTCAGAGGGTGACTGCCGTGCCTTTCCATGAACCAGGTCGCTATGCCTTTATAAGCAAAAGGCAACAAAGAAGGAAAAGCAAAAATCATCGGGCATCACCCAAGTATTCCCCAGAACACTCCTGGTGTCTCCCAGTACCAGTTAACCCTTCCTTTATTCCCAACTTCTCCATGGATGACCCAGGCCATCATCACCCGTCTGTCCCACAGGAGGTTTAGGTGAGAAATCTCAGGGGGTCTCCAGTCCCCCAAAGAATCCTGGGGGGTTTGGTGGGGGTCCCGGATCCCTCGGGGGTGGGGGCAGAGCTTGGGGACGGCAGAGGGACACTGGGGTAGGGGGGGCTGCCCCCAAGGCTTTCCTTGCACTCGGGGGCTCTGGGGGTCACTTTGGGGTTCATTGTGGGGAGCTCTGGGAGGGTTTGGGGCATCCTGGGGGGAGGATCTCTGGGGACCCCTTGGATCTGAGGAGCCAAGTCCTGTCCTGGCTCTATCCAGGGCCCCAATTCCCTTCTCCTGCCAGAGACGGGTGGGGACAAGGCCCCTCTCCTGTCCCAGTGGGCACAGCGGGGTCACCTATTGAGAGGCTCTGTCTTTTAGGATTGGAACTGGCAGTGACACTCGGCTCCTGTCCCCTTCCAGTGGCTTGAGGAGATGATCATCCCTGGCGGAGCCCCCGATCCCCTGAGATCCCTGGCAATTTCCCTGGAATGATCAATAAATCCCTACAGCAGAGCTCTGTGTGCCAATCCAGGGATGGGGGGGGTTCATTTCTGCCACTGACTCCTCCTCAGGGAGGGGATCCCATTTCCAGGTGGTCTTTTGTCCAGGAACTGCTCCAGGTCCCTTCCATGAGGTCAGGAACTGCTCCAGGTCTCTTCCATGGGGTCAATCCCTCACTCCAAACTCCATTTCTTCCCCCTCTCCCATTTAAGGATCCCTTCCCTCTTTTTATCACCAAAAAGCAACACACAACACATTTTTTGGGGACGAAATTACTCATTTTAATAGAAATTATCAATTAAAGCTATTGAATAATAATTGAAAAGTCAATTAACACCATGATTAAATCCATCTCCATCCTCGCAACATGGAAATGAGACCGGAAAATGAATTTGGGTGGATTTACCACCCCACTTTTCCCGCCTTTTGTGCTGATATTTGCATTGAATTTACCACATTTCTCCGTTTTTATCATGCAAACATCACTGAATGGCCTCGTTTCCTGTGGGAATTCACAGTTCCAAACATGGAGTTGTAGGTGATTGCCATGGAAACGCCTTGGAGGGATTGATGCCAGGGACACTCGCAGTGAGACATTGCTGGGGCCGGGTGCCATGGCAACCACCATGGGGCTACACTGGTACTGAGGTTGCCATGGCAACCACCATGGGGCTACACTGGTACCAAGGTTGCCATGGCAACCACCATGGGGCTACACTGGTACTGAGGTTGCCATGGCAACCACCATGGGGCTACACTGGTACTGAGGTTACCATGGCAACAAGCACAGCCCTGTTCCCCCTCTCCAGTGCCACCACAACCTGCAGGGGACACTTTGCTGAGGTCAGGGCCATGGCAAACAACCTCTGCTCCACTGTGACAGGGGATTGTCACGGTCACCTGCACTCAGGGCCGTGGCTGGGCAGGGCTGCCATGGACACGGGCACTGAGCCCTGGGCCAGAGCCGGCTGCCATGGCAACCATCCCAAGGTCCTGTGGCCAGGGCCGGGGCACAGGAAGGAACCCGTGGAGCCGTGGTGATGGTGGGTGGCCATGGGGTGCTGGTTTGGGCTGGGGCAGAGGGAATTCCCTTCCCAGGGCTCTCTCTGGGGCTGTGTTTGGGGCTGTGCTGAGCACAGCGTGGTCACACAGAGATGGTTTTGTTCTCGCTGAGCTCGCACAGAGCCAAGGCCTTTCCTGCCCCTCGTCCGGCGCTGGGAGGGGTGGGGGTGTGGGGGAGGGTGGGAGGGGACACAGCTGGGACAGGCAACCCCAACTGACCCCAGGGATATCCAGACCATGGACTTCATGCTCAGAGTTAAAGTGGGGGGAACAAGGAGAAGGGGAGACATTGGGAGCAATGGGTTTTGTCTCCCAGGAACACTCAGGCAGGAAGGGGCCCTGTTTTGCTGGTGGGCAGGGTCAGCACAAAGACATGGACACCACTTCAGAACAGTTGATTTATATAATGAAAAACTGACAAGAATTACAAAAGGATAAGCTCAGCAAAGCACACGATCATCAGCAAATCATTACAAAAGGAGCAGCTCAGCAATGCACCCAATCACCAGAGCCAAAGATTGCCTGCAGTGATTAACAAAGATCCATCACCAGTTACCCTCAGACTTTACCATCACCCAGCCACCCATCAGCTGGGGGAAGCTGTCACAGCCAAGGGCTGCAGAGCCATTCCAGGACACTGGGAATTCCTGCAGCTGCATCCACCCAGCACGGCTCCAACTCGCTGGAGAGGCCCAGCTTAACTGTAATAAAAACTGACAAACTTCTAGTGGGACATCTGTTTCATTCTCCTGTTTGGTTTCTCTCAAAACTTGGCCAGGGCTAACGGAGGAACCAAGGGAGTTCACTTTGACATACACCCCCAAACAAGGCCAGATGAGGCCCTGTCT